>CBVK0100099318.1:0-26218 GCA_900067695.1 Picea abies
ACAAACCAAGACTTCCATGCCCCATGCATGGGTAGCCTGGTTACAAACCAGGGGCCCTGGTTACAAACCTAGGGTCTTCATCAATATTGGTCCCAGACCACATACCCCAGGAGTGCACTGGGGGCCCTAGATCTCGTCTAGGGTCTTGGCCATCCTCCAGGAGAATGGCTCTCGCTGTTGCATGTAAATTTAACAGATTCCTCTACAGTCAGCACACCTATGGTGGTTGGTTGCAAGCTAAGCAAAGATGATATCTCACCTGATGTTGATCAAAGGACATATCGTTCAATGATAGGCAGTCTTCTGTACATCACAGCATCCCGTCCTGATATAATGCAAGCTGTTGGGATGGTAGGCCGTTTTCAGTCTGCTCCTAAACAAAGCCACCTGGCAGCTGTCAAGAGAATATTTAAATATCTGAAGGGAACAATGACATATGGATTGTGGTACCCTAGAAATCAGAATTTCCAGCTAATTGCTTATTCAGATGTTGACTGGGCAAACTGCGTTGATGAGAGAAAAAGCACCAGTGGAGGAGCATTCTTTTTGGGTGACTCATTAGTTGCATGGCTTAGTAAGAAGCAGGGATCTATTTCATTATCCACTACAGAGGCAGAATACATTGCTGCTGCTACTTGTTGCACACAGATCTTATGGATGATACAAACTCTTGCAGATTTGAAGGTAACCTACACTGACCCTATTCCAATTCATTGTGATAACACCAGTGCCATAAGTGTCTCCAAGAATCCTGTTCTCCATTCCAAAACTAAGCATATTCCTATAAAGTATCATTTTCTGAGAGAACAAGTTACAGACAGAGTTGTTCAACTGAACTATATACCTTCTTCAGAACAGATTGTTGATATCTTTACTAAACCACTAGCAGCGACCCCTTTTGGATATCTTCGTCAAAAGCTGGGGGTTACAGACTCTTGTGTCTAATATGTGCACCTGGTCAGGGGGAGTGCTTATTGAATATCTGGTGAATTTCCTAAATGCTTATAGCTGACAAGGGGAGTATGTTCTGCAACAAGATCAGTGGAAGAACGTTTCTTCTTTGACATTGATGTCAAAGGGGGAGAAAGGAGTCGAGTTTGAAATGTTTCTGTAACAGAGGAGAGTCTAAATGTCGAATGCAGATGAATGCAGATGGTCGAATGCAGGAGAGTCAAGTCTGAATGCAAGTGTTGCCATCAATGCCAAAGGGGGAGATTGTTGGCAAATTCAGTGGATAGAATGCAGTGATGGTTGTTGTCATTAATGGCAACAGTAGAGACAGTAGGATAAGAAGGATAAAACCCCGTGGGGATTTGGAAGTAAAAGCTCAGGAGGAACAGCCTTGAAGAAAACGCGCACAGCAAGAGCTTACAGAGGAAAAAGGAAGAAGAGTCAGTGACCGTTGGATCCCATCCAAATTTCCTGAAAGAACCAGGACCGTCAGATCTGTAGAAGCTGCGAGAGAGATTTCATTCATCGGAGAATCGGGGATCGCGAGTTCAAAGTGCAAAGAACACTTAACATTGAAAACCCCGAAATCGCGATATGCGATTTCGCGATTTAATCGCAACCGTTAATCAAGCAGGGATCTGGACCGTTCATTTGTATGGACACGTAGCAGCCAGGAGGCCTTATCGGCAATTCGGGGATCGGGATTTCATAATGCAAAGATCACTCTACAACGAAATCCTCGATTTCGCGATATGCAAAATCCCGACTGAATCTGAACCGTCAGATCAACATATGATCTAGACCGTTGATCCAACTCACGTCGGTAGACCACGTCACCCAGGGACACGTGGCACAATCAGAGGATGACAGGTGTCAGGCAGATCTAACACTTTAGGCTCATGCAATTCACAAATCAGAGTGACACGTGGCAGGACCTAACACGTGTCAAACCACGTGTGACGTCAGCAGAGACATCGGCGATCGGGACTTTGATATGTCAAGAACTCACTGCAATAGAAACTCCGAAATCGCGATGTAATCGCAGCCGTTGAATCCAGAATGAATCTGAACCGTCAGATCCAGAAATGACCAGGAGTCGGTGAAGGACAGGTGTAAGGAGTATAGAGGAAGTCGGGGATCGACATATCGCGGGTCCAAAGGGCGTAGGTACATTATCACTGTAAACCCCGTAGCCCCGACAGGATAAAGCTGCGGTCACGGATAACGGTCACATGGACCAGGGCTCAGCCAGGAGGGCTGAAGCGAATCACGAATCGGGAAATCGCGAATCACGTGGACATAAACATTATGTCATCGCAAATGCCGAAACCCCGATGCGATGTTTGACCGAGGTCATGTGTTGACGGTCTTATGGGCCAAGGGCTATAGCCAGCAGGGCTTACGTATGAAAGGAGCCATCGGGAATCGGAGAATCGCGAGTCTGGAGGACTTGTGAAAATTGACATCGCAAACGCCGAAATCGCGATGAGTGAAATCCCGATTTGATCTGAACCTTTGGATCAAACCTTGATCGGAGGGTTGTTGTTCTTACTCACTCATTAACGCTTCAGTTGTAAATCCGTTAAGTGAAACCGACTGAGAATGATGAATTGGTTAGCGTTTCAGTTGCCAAGATAGATGTCGCTGGATTTCCCATTGGAAGGGGAAGTGGAATCGTCAAAGAAAGGGGTATAAAAAGAAAATGAAGGATGCCGAATGTGTTGATCGTTCTGAATGAAAAATGTGTAAACAGTAAGAAAAAGAAGATGAGCAGAGGAATAGCAAGAAGTGAAGGAACTGTGCAGAACGAGAAAAGAAGAAGAGAAACATGATGGACAGACCAGAAGCATAGCAGAATGACAGAAGACATGATTCAGAGCAAACCTGTTGAATAAGAGAAGAGTAGCAGAACAGTGAACAGAAGACCAGAATTAAAGAACAAAGAAAGACTGGTAAGAACTGATTTATCTGTAAAGTTGAATGTGTATTTAACCATTAATATTTTAGGGAGGTTGGGAGGTGCTCGGGAGGACTATTGTCCTCAGAAGTTCAAGTGGGTGCTTGAACACAGGAAGTTGTAGCTTCCATCTGGTTGCAGCCAGAGAAACCAGGGTGGCAGGGTGGTGCTAGGGAGAACAGGTGTTCTGAAGTTGGTGCTTCCATCCAGTTGGTGCTGGAATATTCAGGAAGTTGGTGTTGGAATACTCAGGGAGTTGGTGCTTCCTTCTAGTGGGTGCTAGAGAAACCAGAGAGTTGGAGCTCTCAGACAAGTTGCAGCTTGTAAAACAGAGGTAGCAGCCTCACATTGAGTTGGTGCTCAATTGTAAATGATGTACAGAACAGAATAAGACTGCCTATCATTTCAAAGAAGAAGAGGTTTTCTCCCTTTATGGGTTTCCTCGTGAAAATCTATCTTTGTGTGTATTTTATGTGTGACTGATGATATTTACTCTTACTGTCCATATGTTGTATGTTGCTTGATGACACATGAAGAAGTATTAATAATTGTTAAGAAGGTATAAAATTGTTTAAGCTTATAAACAACTGATTCACCCCCCCCCCTCTCAGTTGTTTTAGTATTTCCAACACAGGGGCCCTAGACACATCTAGGGACTTACTGCTTGGTCCAAGACCAAGAACCCCAGTCATCTACTAGGGGCCCTCACAAGGGTCTTGTTGCTTGGTTCTAGACCAAGAACCCAAATCATCTACTGGGGGCCCTCACAAGGGTCTTTTTGCTTGGTTCTAGACCAAGAACCCTAGTCATCTACTGGGGGCCCTCACAAGGGTCTTTCTGCTTGGTTCTAAACCAAGAACCCCAGTCATCTACTGGGGGCCCTCACAAGGGTCTTTTTGCTTGGTTCTAAACCAAGAACCCCAGTCATCTACTGGGGGGCCTCACACGGGTCTTTTGCCATGGCTCTCACTGCTTGGTCTCATACCAAGAAACCCCAGGAGTGTGTTGGGGGCCCTAGTCTACAACTAGGGTCTTTTCCATCCTCAAGAGAATGGCTCTTGCGACTGCATTAATTTCAACACTCCCTCTCAGCAAGAGAGGCATTCTCAGCAACACCAAGCTTGTCTAGAAAGTACACATACTTTGTCAATGACAGAGGCTTGGTCAAAATATCTGTGTTTTGTTCCGCCATCAGAATATACTAAATACTGAGAATGTTCTTTTGCACTATGTCCCGCACATAGTGATATCTCATCTCAATGTGTTTTGTCATAGAAACACAGGAATCACGGAGAGCTTTACACAGCTCTAGCTATCACAGTGGATTACCGTGGGTTCCAACTCAGCACTGAACAAATCTAAGAGTAGCTTTTTGAGCCACGCTGCTTCTATACTGGCAGCACTTGCAGCAATGTAATCTGCCTCTACAGTGCTCTAGGCTATGGAGCCATGTTTCCTGCTGGACCAGGAGAACATAGTTGAACCCAAGCTAAAACAATATCCGGAAGCACTCTTCCAATCCACTGTATTGCCCATCCAATCTGAATATGTATAACCATGAAGCATTACACCTCCACTGAAGTGTATCTAAGCCCATAGGCTATAGTCTCTCGAACATATCTCATAAAAGGTTTAACAACAATCATATGAATATGCTTCAGTTCACACATGAACTGGATGAGGGCATTCACTGCATGATAAAAATCTGGTCTAGTATGTATAAGATACATCAAGAACCTGATGAGGTCTTCCAGATCTGAAACTATAGCTTGATCTTGTAACTTCTTCAGTTTGGAAAACATCGGTGTGAATCTGGATATGGACTTACAGTCCAACATGCCAAGTCTGCGGATCATATCAACTGCGTACTTGCTCTTGTGAGAGAAGTATCTCACCTAGTTTTTGCCACACCTCTAAGCTCAGAAAGTAATGCAAAAGACCCAAGTCTTTCATTTCAACTTCTGTTGAAGAGCTCCCTCTTAGTCCGAGCTATCAAAAATTTCCTTTCCTCTAAGGAACAGATCATCCTAAGATAACAAGATGATTTCGTACAATCTTTATATAAAGATTGGGATCTCAATACTCTTGGTGAACCCAAGACTCTGTAGAGAGACTGTCAATACTTTCATACCAAGCTCTCGAAGCTTGTTACAATCTATGGGATTCTTTCCCATGGATAGCCTCTTGCTCAACTTCACTGTTAAGAAAATCAGTCTTGACATCTATCAGGTGAAGTTTCCAAATCAAAAACTGCGACAAGAGAGATAAAGATCCTGATGGAAGTAAGGATCTTGTCATAGATAATCCCTTCTTTTTGAGAGAAATCACGAATCACAAATTTAACCTTAATACTGCCATATGTTGTAGGTCATGGTCTAACTCATATGCAGGGACTGCTCCCTCTAAGTCTCATAAAATGTCTACCTCCCTACATGTGCAAACTGGCTCCCTCTGAACATATAAGATCCTTTGATTATGATCTGGTGTCGTATCTCTTCAAGATGTTCTTGGTGCCAGTACCAAGTTTAATATGAAAAGTTGAGTCAGACTTATTGAGCTCCTGTGCCAAGGGTAATGGCTCAATTACAATCTAAGGACTCTTGATTAAAAGGAGATATCTGTAGGGTTCCCAAAACGAGGAAAAATACCCCAACTACCAAGAAAATAACCCAAGGTTATAGGTTGTCTTTCATATCAGGGATAATAGACCAACATACTACTGAGTTTCCAAACCAAGGAGAAAGAACTAGCTTACATCAATTAAAATAAGGATGTGATGAGATCACAACTTCCTTGGTCATATAACAAGAATACAAATGAGATTCTGACAGTATTCCATTGAGACATCGATTCATAAATATGACAGGAAGGTAAACATAGCTCTTCTTGCTGTCATTTGTAGTCACAAAATGAATGTAAATGGTGTATACCTGGACTTACCTTGAATTTGCTTGGGCTGAAGACATACTTGTACTTTGCAGCCTATTACCAACTGAAGCTATCTAAGACATCTTTAGTGTATGCAGATGTTTGACATGTATCTCTAAGTTCAAGTAATTACATATCCTCAATAGATTATCCCATTGTCCTATGGATAATACATTATTCATCCATATGCTAAGAGTTAACAATACATCTTAAAGAAAGAGGCCAAAGACTGTATTGTCCCAAATTATGTTCTTACAAAAATCATCCCTCACATGTTTCTCTCAAAACCAAACACCAAAGAATTGCCAAGTTTCCACCACTCAATGTATTATAATTAACTTTAAAGCTCATGTACTCTTTGTAGTACAAAACATATGGATGACCATTAAGTGCATAAGGTGCTATCATTCACTGAAGTTACACAGTTTCCCATTTTAAAATTCCTTTACCAGTGATTCTGTCAATGCCATTGTAGTTTACCAACAGCTTATTTAAAGAAAGCTAAGAACTCACCAGGCATCAATAACAATAACATTATAAAGGCTAAAACCTATCTCTTGTGATCTTCAAGATGATGGTTACATTCCCAAGCATTCTGTATTAGATCTTCAACTAGCTTGGCCTCGCTCAGAAGTGGGAAAGGGTTACTGGGGGTAAGTGTCATCATTTAATTTGCAGTCAAAGGAAAGGAGAAAAAGTCTTGAAAATCAACAAATAACCATGGGTAAACTAGAGGATTACTAGGAGTTCCCCTTCAGAACCCAGAAGCCCTAATTGGGTCTGAATCAAGATCAACAATGAACAGTAATTAGCCTTCGCCAGTTTGGAATCTGCAATGTAAGTCCAATCCATTCCCTTCACCTTGGAAGGCAAGGATTTTCATTCTTAGTCATAATGTATGTGCTTGAATTTGTGGTTCAAGGACTGCCCTTCTGTCTCAAGAGGTGGCTTAAATCTACAAAAGGATTGCTCACAATAGGGCTGAAAAACTGTTGGTAATAACAACCAGCTCCTATAAACAGCCTAGATCTGTAGTTCACAACTTTCAGATTAGACTTAGACCAGTGGCTGCCTCAACCTTAAAACAAGTTAGGTTCTAGAGTCTAAAAGGAGTCATACTATAAATAGGATGAAAAAAACTTACTGTTGATCTACAAGAACATCCCCTTGAAAAGGTTCTACGTAGGCTCAAGAGTTTGTCACTAAAAAGCTCTTTTTCACGCCCTATGCTCTGATACCATGTTAGATTTTAGGGAAAAAGTAGAACTGTGACATTCTTTTAAATTATGTTCACTAATACAATTTTAGATCAACACATTAAACCAAGATATAAACAGATCTGTATGCATGAAATTAAAATTTTGAAAATAAACAAATTTCCTGAGTGCATAAAAACAAATCTTAGCTTACCTCTTAGCCAATGAAGAATGTGTACCTGTCACATGTAGATGTATCCCTATGTAAGTATGCTCAGATGAAGTTTAGGTTCATATATCAAACCTCTAGGGTTTGATTTCTGTCAAGAGAACTGTGGGACAGTTTTTTCCATGGAAAGTAAAACCCCAATGGAAACAATAATAAACCAAAGTCATAAAAGAAAATAACCCCAATGAGAAAGCCTCCAATAAACAGTGATAGCACAACAAGGAAATCAATTCACAAGAAAACCCTCTGATCTGAAAAACAAGTGTCAAACCCACCATCAAGCAAACACAAACTAAGATCTGGAGATACAAGAGGCTCCATAAACAAACAAACTCAGATCTAGAAGAACAAGAGGCTCCATAAACAAATTAACTTAGATCTGGTAGTACAAGAGGCTCCATAGACAAACTAACTCAGATCTGGTAGTACAAGAGGCTCCATAGACAAACTAACTCAGATCTAGTAGTACAAGAAGCTCTATAAGATGAGATAGCAAAATCCCACAATAGGAAATAGCAAGACCTCCAAAATGAAACAGCAAGACCCTCCACAACAAGGATAGCAAAAACCCTCAAAAAACCCATTCAATAGCAAGGCACAGAAGAGGAGGAACCACCAAGAAAGAGGAGGAGGAGGAGTCGTTGCTTTAACTCACCCAGCAGCCACCAGGGAAGAGGAGGCGGAGGGGTTGAAGCCACAAGCCACAATAAACTTAGCGGTAGCCTCAAAAGAGAGTTGCAGTACCCTTGCACAGTCAAGGGTTAGCCTGCGGCTCCCTCAAACACAGTCCGGCAACTACAGGAGAGAAGGAAGGCAGTCTTGGGCAGTCAAGTAGAGGTTCAATACCTCTATCTCAGCAAACAAACTTCGGGGAAGCTCCCAGCCAATCGGTGTCCAAGTAAATTACTTCAAATCTGAAACAGATAGCTCAAAGAAGAGGTCGCACCATCACCAAGAAAGAGTAACTGAGGTAACCGCAGCAATAGGAGAGTGAGGAGAGAATGTGTGTGTAGAAATCCTAGAGGAGAGGGTTTCTTTTATAGTTAAGGAGAGGGGTTAGGGCTAAAATGAAATTAATTAATTAAATGTCAAATAAATCAAAGTAAAATACAAAAACCCCTCACCACATAAAACAAGAGGGAAAGCAAGACAACAAGCAAAGGGGGAACTTTAAGACAAAGTCAATGGGGTCCACAATGGAAAAACATGTCCACATGAGTCTCATAATGACTTATAACTTTTATCATCACTGCATAAGGGGGTAGATCAACAATGTGATCAAGTCCATCTTCATAGACACTCCTAGATACATCCTAGGAGAGAAGAAGAGGATCGCATATCAACACATCTTGGTATTACACCAAGATCTACTTGGTCAGGAACCAGGTTGCTCCTGAACACATCTGGGGGGGTTCTAGAACACATCTAGGGTCTTATCCACCAAGGTACAAGACCAAGGATCAACCCATTCATCAAGCAAGGGTTCCCTGGAACACATCCAAAGGCCCTAGACACATCTAGGGGCTTATTGCTTGGTCCAAGACCAAGAACCCCAGTCATCTACTGCGGGCCCTCACAAGGGTCTTTCTGCTTGGTTCTAGACCAAGAACCCTAGTCATCTACAAGGGGCCCTCACAAGGGTCTTTTGCCATGGCTCTCACTGCTTGGTCTCATACCAAGAAACCCCAAGAGTGTGTTGGGGGCCCTAGTCTACAGCTAGGGTCTTTTCCATCCTCAAAAGAATGGCTCTTGCAGCTGCATTAATTTCAACAAATAGTGCCGAAAATTACACCATGCAGAGATTATTCAAAGGTTCAGAATTCTTCAGCACCTCTAGAAATTTTTAATTGGTACCATCTAGTAAAATCTGCAGCAATGTTACATTTATCGTCTCAGGGAATTTATCGCTGAGGATCTAGAATATAACTTATCAGCAATATTGGGGAAAATATCAGAAATTATCGGAAAATATCGGGAAACTTTAAAAAATACAAAAATAATCATTGTTTTCAACTTTTTAAACGTCTACAGCAACAACAACATCAAAGGAACACATTGCTACATAAATATGAAAATAACACTGATACATAAGATGTATAAGATGTCAAGTGGTACATCACACATCCATATTGAAATACAATATCTGTTCTGAGTCATACAATATCTGTCCTGAGTCAGAAGTCCTGACAGGATGATACAAAATCACATCAAAACAAAAATAAATGTATCTCATGAGATTAATCATGGCAATGGAAACAGCAGATTTTCCCTTGTTTGCTTGATGAAAATGGTCCCATATCCTCCAAGCTCAATCCCCTAACTCACTTTTGCAAAATGAGGGTTAAAAGACCAAGACTCTGGTTATAAGGTGATATTGACGTAGACAGGGCGATAATTTCAATATTATCATGATAATTACTGAAATTATCACAATAATTTCAAAAACAGAAATTACCATGATAATTTATGGCAATATTATCACCGCTCGGATTTTTCTGGGATATATCACGATAACATCAATAAATAGCCGATAAGTGTAACACTGATCTGCAGCCCTGCTAAACGAAAATAGGAACTAAGACCATGATTTTTACTATTGGATTTCAGAAGAATCGTGACAAACATGAATGAAGGATAAAAGAGGAAGAACGAGAAAGTAGAGATATTTGGATTTTTAGCAATGAATGTTTGAAGATCAGTACAAAGATACAAGAATTCATAAAGCATAAGTAAAATAGATACACGGGAGCAGAAAAGACATCAGCAATACCTTGTACTCCAAACTTTATTAGATTTCAAACGTGACAAATCAAAGTTCAAACCTGGCAGTGCCTATTCTGATGGAATTTCCCTGTAGAATTTATTAGCCCAACAAAAAAACTCCATTGCACTTGCATCCTGGCCATGGAAAATCACTATCTTGTTTATTCTTTGTCTTTACAACATTAGCAACTAACTTAGTTATGATATGATGAAACAACAAAAGAACAAGTAATTTGCCATCAAAATCTCAAGAAATAAACAATCGTGGAAAGATGTAATCAGAAACAAGGCATACCACCACATTATTACCCAGGCCAAATTTACTTTCTACCAAAATCTTGAGAAGAACCATTAATAAGCACACATGCATCAATCACGAAATACAACACCAGAGATTCACCTGGCCAAATTATAGATTGAAATGCCTGACAGTCTCTGCCCAACGTGATCCATCCATCTTCAGCAAAACGTTCACGGCACCAAATGCATTCCATGAGAGACTACACTTTGCAGGCATAAGAAAAGAAACAGAGTGTGCAAATTTTACAAGGTATTGCTCCGGTTAATTTATGTCTTCGTCCTAATAGATATCCTACCAGCCTAGATCCATCTTAAACCCAAATCTATCAAGCACCAAGAGGGATCAAATTTCTTAAGGTGTAAATCTTTTTATCATTTAATTCCATGTCATGTATTAATTCCTTCATATTAAATGATTAAAAAAATTCCACCTTAAGAAATTTGATCCCTCTCGGTACTTGATAGATCCAGGTTTAAGATGGATCTAGGCTGGTTTAATTTTTTGTGTTTGTCACATACATATGTACATAAATAGTTATTTATTTTCTATTTAATTTCTTTGTGTTGTCGCATAATGTAATGTTACCTCACAACACCTCCCCCATACTAAGCTGTAGAGCAATGTTGTATATGTCGGCGATATAACGTAAGTGTCGCGACATTTGTCGAAATTTTCACCCTGCCGAAATATTTGTTTGAAAATGTCGCGACATTTCCGAAATATTGAATGTGTTGCGACACATTCATTGACCCACGACACTTTCCCAATAACCTGCGAGTCGATGGAATGTGTCGGCCTGCTTAAAATTTTTTACTAAAATTCTTAATGACATTCTCCTTTATCTTTCATTTTCATCATTTTACTTAAATTTTTAACATTACCATTAATTGTTTCAGGATGTTTGAGANTTCATATGGAGAAAGTAGAATTTTAGGTCCCATTCAAAATTCAGCAGACTTAACAGTTTTCAGGATTTCAAGATTGGCAAGATTGCAATGTTTCCACTGGATTCTATCATGTATGAGAGTATGGAACTGACATTTAATCAAGAGAACCAAGCCCTTTATGTACCTCGATGTTGGTGGCATTGATTGTTGAATTCTTTTGTCATGACCCCAGTAAAAATGTACCCTTCACTCAAGTATAAACTCATCTATTGAACTCTTCTCTTTGTCGTCGTGTCAGGTGACTTAGTAGTGTATGTGCACACCAACCTCTGTCTTATATACAAGTAGAGAGAAGAGTGGTTGTAGGGAAAGACAAAGATGTGGGATGTGTTTTCTGATGATATGGATTTGAACAACAGTGTTGAGTTGGCATTAGCCAACTTGGATCTTAATGAACTAGTGTTAGAGTCGATCACTTTTGATGATGGTGATCCTCTTGAGGGGTCATCCTCCAGAGTCCACATCAACAAATGCACGGATTACATTGGATATAGGGGAGGAGGAGGAGGATGGAGGAGAGAGCAATGGTAGTGATGCCAATCTTGATGATTATGACATGGAGGACTACTGACAGTCACGACTCATGAGCTATGAGATTCTTTCATCTACGGTTTTAGTATCTACCCTATAGCTATTTTGTACTTTTCATTGGCATTTCCACCTATAGTATCAGTGACTCTAACTTAGTATGTTATTTGATGTTGTAGAGGCCATTTAGAGCCTCGTTGATTATGTATTTATGGTGTCGTTTTGATATATTCATGAGCATACTTTGGATATGTTGTCTCTAATTGTCTCTAATGCTTTGGAAACATGATTTAAAATCTTATTATCACCTTATCACCTGATATTAAGATTATATGGTGGTAACTATTATTCTATCATGATATACACACCTTAATATCATCTTAATATTTCATCATGATATCCATGATGATATTAATCATGATACGCACCTAGTCTACATCAGATTATAGTCTAAGCTCCAGGGTCATGATATCCATGAGACTGATTATGGTGTCTTCCACAATAGTCTTTATTTTTAATACTTCAACATGTTTCAAAATTTTCAGTTTAGTAACGATATGTGACCACTGGACATCTTATGCATTTTATTTATTGGTTGTATTTTCATATTGATGTAGAAAAGTGTTTATTTGATGTTGTTGTTGCTTTACAAGTTTAAAAAAATTTTAAAAATTGAAAAAAATGATTTTTTTGTATTTTTTTGAGGTCTTGCTGACATATTCCGACATTTTCCACCGATGTCGCCAAGATGATCTCTTCCGGACCCTCGCCGACACTTTCCCTGACACGACATATACAGCATTGCTGTAGAGCACCTTGCTACTCTCGGTGCAATGAAGATGTCACGCCCTGTCAACACAACAGAAGTTCATGAATTCAGCATTCATATCATCTTGAACAATAAGCAACCTAGCCCAGGAAATTATGAATTTACTCATATTAGCAAATTGTTACTCCATTAATCCATAAACACTAAATCAGTCTACTAGAGAAAAAGTTAATTACAAACTCGTGGATGTAAGTCCAATTATATCAAAAGTTTGTTGGCTTCGGCTGAGCAAACTGGTATTTGTTTCTTGGTTTCCCCTACAATCACCAATAATCTCCACAAGAGCAGATTCCGTCCTTGAAATTATGAAAGCGGCTGGAATCCCTCACCACAATTTCCCGCTCAACAATCTTGGAAATAAGCTTGGTGGCTATGTGGCAATCACCACATACACGAAGGTTTTTTATTATCCTGATGGGCGTTCCATGGGATGTGTTGATAAGTCCAAACGCTATGGCCAGCCTCTCACTGTGGCTGCAAAGAATTTGTTCCTTATCCTCCTCTTGCACATCGCGCAGAACAAAATTTATATCAGGCACATATCCTGCTGCTTCCATCTTCTTAGTCAAGTTTTTCAATGTTGCATAAATCTCCTCTCTTTGGGGGTGTGACTTATCTCCTGCCAGAAATGCATGCATCCTATGCTTGACCTCAATCCAACTGCAACCTGGCCTATTTTTCAATCCCTTGTCTGCCATCATTGTCCTCACCTTTGCTACATCATCTTGCCTGCCAGCTGCAGCATAGATGTTTGACAGCAACACATAGTTGCCAGTATTTGCAGGCTCTAATTCAAAAAGGTACTGTGATGCCTGTTCTGCAAGCTCTATGTTGAGATATACTCTACAGGCACCCAGCAGGGCACCCCACACACTAGCACTGGGTTTTAATGGCATGTTTTCAATAAAATTATGTGCCTCATTCAGACGCCCAGAGCGCCCAAGAAGGTCAACCACACAGGCGTAGTGCTCCACACTGGGTGTGATTTGATAGTTTTGCCTCATGTGCTCAAAGTATTGCAAGCCTTCATTCACCAGGCCAGCACGGCTGCACGCAGATAGAACAGCAGTGAAGGTGATGCTATCTGGTGTCATGCCTGCCTGCTGCATTTTATTAAAGAGTATAAGTGCTTCCTTACCATGGCCATGAATAGCGTATGCCACGATCATTGCAGTCCATAAAACTACGTCTCTCTGAGACCTACCATGAAACACTCGTCCTGCACTCTCTACACTCCCGCATTTGGCATACATATCTATGAGGGCACTTGCTACTATGACATGTAATTCAAACCCGTTCCTAATTATATAAGCATGGATCTCCTTGCCCTGTTGCAGAGCTGCTAAGTTGGAACATGCTGGGAGAATACTCCCAATGCAGACAGAATTGGGTTTGACACCTGTCAATTGCATTTGACTAAACAACTTAAGAGCTTCCCCGTACTGCCCCATTTGAACATAACCTGCGATCATTGAATTCCATGAAATCACATCTGGCCTTATACCTTCCAATTGCATTTGAACAAAAAGGTTAAAGGCCTCGTCACCAAACCCATTCTGGGCATACCCAGCAATCATTGCATTCCATGTGATCACATTTGGCTTTATCCTTGCCACTTGCATTTTACGAAAGAGCTTCAAGGCCTCTTCACCTTGACCATTCTGAGCATAACCTGCAATTATGGCATTCCATGTGATAACATCCGGATTTGCACCTCCCAGTTGCATCTGATCGAATAGCTTCATGGCCTCATCACTCCTTCCACTCTGTGCGTATCCTGCAATTAGCGCATTCCATGATATCAAATCTCTTTCAGGCATTTGATCAAACACACGATGAGCGCCGTTCATGTTTCCACACTTTGCATACATGTCTAACAGAGCACTGCCCACAAACACACTTGAAAACCCATTCCTGATAATGCAACCATGAATTTCTTTGCCTGTTAGCAAATCTAATAGACCTGCACACGCCTTGAGAATACAAGGAAATACAAAACTGTCGAGATAAATGCCAGCCCTTTGCATTTGGTTGAAAAGAACAAGGGCTTCCTGGTAATGGCCCTGCCTTGAATACCCTCCAATCATAGTGGTCCATACGCGCAAATTTCGTTCTGGCATTCTGTCAAACGCTTGGCGTGCATCCTCCAAACTCCCACATTTCAAAAACATGCTAACCACATTGGCCATCAAGAACGTATTCTTTTCATTTCCAGTGAATACCATGTGACTGTAAACTCGTCTGCCTTCTTCAAGGGCTTTCATATCCGTGCACGCCCGTAAGATTGATAGATAAGTATTCGTATGCATGCCACTCCGCATACCATCCACAGCCTCTTTCAGTCTCCCTTCCTTGCACAGCCAAACCAACTCTGTGCTCGGAGATGTTCTCTCTCTGCTAACACTTGCTGCCATAACAGGGCTCAAGGTGGCTTTGACACTTTGATGTATTACCCTCACAAACAACTTCATCTTGTTGCACTGTTCATAACTTTTATCATCTAGATTGATTAACTTAATGTAGTCGAACTAAGTTTTTACTCTACTAATATTGAAACCCATGGAGTGGAGTGGAGTGAATTGTTCTGAATATCCATTTATGCAGCAATGTCGAGTGTGGGTTTGTAACCCATTTTTGTGAATGACATGTTACTGTTTGCGCTTGAGTTTCTCAGTTGATGGTTAAGGTTTAAGAACTGAGTGACTTTTGCGGAATAAGTATTCTATACATTGTTGCTTCATGAATCCCTAGGTTATTGGGTTCATATGCAAATTCCAGTAAACTTTGGCTAAATAAATACCACTTATAGCTGCTTAGCGAAAAAACTAATTATTCTCCAAAATGCTAAACCTAAACCTAGAAGTCGTTAACCTCAATCTTGATAGCAGGAAACTCGATCGAAAAAAAATCTGCAGAAGACCTGCAATGTGGCTTGATGCACTTATAGCCGTATTTGTCCACACCGAATCCGAAAAAAAAAACGGTCAGTATGAGACTTGAAGTCCACTTGCATATAGATCCCATACTTTGTGGATCATACAGGAATGAACTGGGAATTGAATCTTCCAACTGTTTACGCATAATGGACAATCCTACTCTCGAGTAGTCTGTTGAAATTTCCACAGGCCATCATAAAGTTCGCAAACCAGTGATTCGTTAAATTTTATTATCTTATTTTTTGTCCAAATAGTCTACCTCAACCTCTTTTTGAGGTTGTGGTGGTTTATGTTCATACTAGAACTAATAACATATTTTTATTCAACCTGAGCTTATAAATAACTATTCATGGCTTTAAATTCCACCAAGTTACATTTTGGTAGTGTTTGCATTTGATTTTAAAATTATAGGTAATAAAATGTATATGGATTTGTTTAATTTTATTGGATAGATCCTTGCAAGCCTAAGCTTCACAATTATAAAAAATCATTATAATTTTAAAGGGATTTTTTTCTTATTTCAATTTCAAAGCTCAACATTCCTACATTTATTTTCAAGTTCATATTAAGCTTTCTAATCTCTAAGAATTCTCTTCTTAACACTATAATTCCAGTGTAAACGACAATTTAAATCGATGCCTAAATATTTGTAAGATTACAGCTCCTCAAAGGTGCAATCTATATAACATTTATTGTTTTTATGGGATCATGAATGCTACATTGTTATAATAAATAGCCAGCATAGATCCATCTTAATTTTGGATTTATTAAGCACTGAAAGGGATCAAAAAATAATTGAGATGCAAATCTTTTGGTGTTTAAAAATTCCAAAGTTAGGATGGATTCTTAATTTTGGATATATTAAGCACCGAGAGGGATCAAAAAATAATTGAGATGCAAATTTCTCAATGTTTAAAATTTCCAGGGTTAGGATGGATTTATGCTGGTATGTTTATATATATACTCTATTTTATTAGTTGTGTATAAAATTTAAAATTGGATTGACTTTACATGGGACGGACAAATGGGATAGACGTTACAATCTTTTCAATAGCAAACTGTGATCCGGATTGGATCATAATATTATTTTTCATCTATCTTGATGCTTTTAGTGTGGAAAAATTTGGAAGAATCAGCTTGCAAGGTCATTTTAGTGGTAGGTCCTAGTTTGGAAAATTGGGGTTTGGAACCTTCTGGAGCCATTTTGAGGCATTAAACGACATTTTTGGGCTTTTGAGGTTTAAAACATGGGCCCACCATTTTGACGATGTTTTACACTCCGAGACCTTTCCAATGGTGTAGACCATGCGTCAATCGAAGCTCGTATGCAAAAGTTATGCCTCCCGCAAGTTGACTTGTCGTCTTGACCACCATGGTACGAAAGGATGCCACATCAGTGCCCATTACTCATGCATATGGGGCTAGCCACGTACATAATTTCAGGAAGATTCTAGAAAATTCAAAACGCTATCACAATTGAGGGTTGAGGAAGTCAAAAACCTACCCCTATATGGCTATCGGGCTATGTTAAATACCAGGCCACTAGGATGAGAAGGGGTCACATTCTTTTGCAATGTATCTTGTTCCATAGTTGAGAAAAACATCTGAGAGCGGTATTATATGAGCAGAATAAAGGAGGAGAGATTATGCAGTAGCCATATAGGCCACAGGTCAAAGGCAACTCCACAAAGAGTGTCTCTTTCTTTGTACTTGCATCATTTCTATACCGGCGAAAAGAGAGTAGAGCAACCTCACTTTCTAGTTGGGTTATCTCCCATATTGGGTTTCCCAGGTCATATATTTTGTTTATTTGTGGAAGGTGTGTGTATTAATTTTTGTTCTCTATTTTTCGCATTTGAACTATTTCATATGTTTTTTTAAGAAGAAAACCAGTAATCAAGAATATGATATCTAAAGGAAAAATAACCTTAATATTAAAGATTTTAGTTATTTATTAGATCTATTGTGACGAATTGTTCCAATGGAATATCCACAACAATTTACATATCATATTGGTATCAAAGCAGGTTTTTCTTTTGGGTATTTGTGGGAAGTTGCAGGATCTAGGAATCGGCTTAAAGAGAAGTCGTAGAAACCCTAGCCATAGCAGACGAGTTTGTTCATAACAACCCTCGAGATCTAGCAAAAGAGAGATTTGAGAGGTTGGAAGTGCAATTTGTCGACATCAATCACAATATGAACCTCCTCATGGAGGCTCTAGCAAGCAAGCTCGGACCATTCGGAGATGATGGAGGGTCTAACTTAGAGACCAAATCAGAGTGGAAATCAGGAGATCGAGAAGACTCGGGAAAGGAGTCGTAGAAAGAATATGAGAAAGAGCAGCCAAGTTCGAGTGACGTGAACCTTTCACATTCCCTATTCAATATGGAAGCGAAAGTAGACATAAAGCCATACCAAGGTGAGATCGATGCGTTAAAATTGAATCATTGGTTGCAACAACTAGAAGTTTATTTTAGCATTCACCATATAGATGAAGAGCAGAAGATTTAATTTGTTAGATTGAAGTTAGAGGATCATGCTTTAACCTGGTGGGAAAGCCATACGAAAACACTTAGGCTGGAGGGTGATCTGCCAGTAACAAGGTGGGAGGACTTCAAAACCCTTATCAAATCTCAATTCTACCTTATCAAGTATGTAAAGGACCAATGGATCCAGTGGCACTACTTCATGTAAAGGCAGAGGCAGAGTGTACAAGAGTACACCACTCAGTTCAGAAAGATGGTCATCATGTTGGGTATCTCTCCCAAGAACCCAGATGTACTCCTCAAGTATCTGGGGGGTTTACACAGCCATCTACGAAAGAAAGTGATGTTCTTCAAGCTAAGGATAGTGGATGGGGTGTGTGTATAGGCACAGTACCTAGAAAACAGATGTCAAAAGAAGGGGCAACCAAGTAGTTTGAAGCAGAAAGAGCACTAGGAAGCTTCTGTAATACCCTTGTTTTCCCTAGTTTGTAAATGTAATTGTTATTATTGCCAAAAACTATTGATAGGCTTGTTATGTGTAAATTTTGAAAGATGATGAACCTTTGAAAATGGATGTGATGTAAATATTTATGTTATTAATATAAAAAGAAAATGTTGAATAACCATTGAAGGGGATTGCCCATACAAGTTATGATGCCATGAGAGGGAATGGTGAGGGGGAACCCTTACAGGTTGAGATGACCCATGCCAAACAATACCCTACTAAATTAAAAATATTCAAACCCATAATTGTCCTCTGTCCTAGAAAATGTATTACCAGTCAAGTTGAAGGTTGGGTGGTCCTCCTCAAAAATCAATGGGAGAATGGGAAGAGTACCCATATGGAAGTTTTTTATCTAACCCACGAAATTGGGGGATTTGACCACAAAATCTTGCTACAAAAAGAAAGAAAATGAGGAAAATTGCAAGCAGAGGAGGGAGGACGCACACGGTTGGATTTGGGGACCAAATCTAAGTGGAGAAGAGTGTGTGAAACTCCTTTGGTTCTTAGTAAAATAGAGAGAAATGAATAAATATATTTTTTGGGTGCAGGAATCATGGGCAATTGTCTTCAAATCAAGCTGATAAACGGGGCTACGAATTTTTAGTGATTGGTTGATCAAACACAAAGGCGTTGAGAGGGGAGGGCGATGAAGGACTGTTGGGAAGTGAAAGGCCTCCCTTGTGCTTTGTATATCAGTTGCTTAGGCTCTGTGTGGCAAGAGTGGGCCCCCTTGCTTGGTGGATTGAAGACTTGGCTTGATAAGTTATTGTTGATGAAGGAGATCAACCTTCATCTTTTCTCATTTGTTGAGTAAAAGAATTTCCCCTCATGGCATCACACTCTGGCTAGGGGGTGGCCAGTTGTAGAGATAACAAGTGTAGTTGTGCCTATGGTTCAGTGGAAAGTGGCACACCCCTTAGTAGTTGCCAACACTTTCTAGCTTTCAGATAAGTATTTATGTGTTTAATTTCTGTAAATGTTAAGTTTAGTAATATTGCAAAATGTGTTATGAGCAATGTGAATTCAGTCTTTTGTTAAATAATAGCTCGAGAAGTTAATACGTTCAAGAGAGTGTTACAACTAAAAAGTATTGTGTTGATAACTTTACCTATTGACTGTCTCTGTTTTTAAAAAGGTTTTTGTAAGTAATTGTGTGTGACTTTGAATAAGAACAGAGTGTTGGTTGTATATTTGCAGCCTATTTGTATGAATACATCTCATGTGTTAGTAGTGAATACTAAATTGTCAAAGTCTTCACAGAGCATCTGAAGATGAGAATATTCAATTTTTTGTATTATGAATGTTACTCCCTATATTACTAAAGTCATAGATTAGATTTGGGAAGTGACTTGTCCTTGGTTAAATATCAGGCCTTAAGACCTTCTTGGAAGGCTTAGTTGATTGCACTTTCATTAAATTGATATGAGAATGCTATAATAGGTTGGCTTCCATATATGTGCAACTTAAGATTTTATTACTAAGCACTCTCAGTTCTGTTATCACCCCATAATTTATGGGAATCATCTTATGACTTGGATATTATCTGCATCTGGTGATTTGGTTCACAAATGATATCACATTCTTCAAATAATTTGTGAAAAAGAGAAAGGAGGGCAGAAAAGAATTGAAGCAAAAGCCCCATGCAGTAATGACAACTTGGTCATACCTCCTAAGCATGACCAAGTTCTTTTAAATTTTCAAAGTTAAGGGTAGTGAATACATCTGGTCATAATGTCCAATCTTGATCAGATAGCCCCTAGGTGAAGGGTAGTGAATACATCTGATCATACCATCTAATCTTGATCAGATAGCCCCTAGGTTAGAACTAGTGAATGCATCTGATCAGACCATCTAATCCTGGTCAGGTAACCCTTAGAAAGATAAAACCTTGACCCAACTGTTTAATCAGGGTTAACTGCCTTCTGACCATAGGATAGGACATAGGTAATTTCCCTTGCCCTTTTGCCTAAGAAAAGCCAGATTGATAAAGACATGACCCTCTCGACTCCAATGCCTAAATACAATTGAATGAATGCCCCTTTAGTGGTGTGGATGAGAAATAATTGAAAAACCCATGAAAGTACCCCTATCCTAAGTTTTCCATACATATGATTGTCCGCCCCTACCTATGTCTCGTTCGTTTTCCAAGGGTCCAGATCACAGCGCTGAAATCAACGGTTCACAGTTGGTCCCGGACCCCCCCATCCGTTCTACCTTTAACGGAAGGGGGGGGGTCCGACGCCGCCGATACCTTCCGAGCAGATCTGGACGGTTCACGAAAGGGCGCGCTAATCAACGGCCCACAATGGATTGGGGGGGGGGGGGGGGTCCGGAATTGATTATAAGCCTCGAGCAAATCTGGACGGCTCTCAATCCGGCGCTCAGATCAACGGTCCACAATGGATTCCGGACCCCCCCCTCCTTTCTACCTTTAACGGGAGGGGGGGGGTCCGGAATCAAGAATAAAACAGCGCGCTGATCTGAACGGCTATCATACAAGCGCTCCGATCGACGGCTCCTGGTCGTTTCCGGGCCCCCCTTAGTATTCTGTCTTTAATCAAAGGGGGGGGGTCCGGAACGAAGATCTTTTCCATGTCGGCCCCTGGTTACACATGGCATGTTTTTGATTGGTCCATGAGTCATGTCCACCACATGTTGTCTGACACTCTGACGTCACCATCCTCCGAGTCCACTTGTCCCACTTGCGTCTGGGTCTGAGTCCCATCCCGTTATTACTGACAGTCCCCGATGTCAGAGCCCTAACACCCTCCACTCATGAACAACTCCCTTTTGGTGACTTTGCACCCAATCACAAACCTCCCCGTCAGCCATCCGTATATGTTTTCAACGTCACCTACCATGTCACCCCAAGTGGCCCGTTGCACCTTAATGACCGAATAAAACGCCCGTTGTCATGCTGACCGTTTTCCCGCGTCCGACCGACCCAGTTTTGAATATAAACACCAGTGTGCTCACTTTCACACGTTATTCATCCCTCGCGCCAGAAAATAATCCTCGCTCCAGAAAAACCTGCCTATCACTCTTCCATTCCCTCCCCGTCGTCCTGCTTCCACCATCAGCGACCCCACTAACGTTTCATTTGCAGGTACAATAGTTGAAGATGGCCTCTAAGACAAGGCAAGCCGAGGAGGAGGAAAATCCTTTCGTCCCGCCTCCGGTCGACCTGGATAAACTTCCGCTGGTCGACAAAGATCGGTTGATAGCCGATACTGTGTGTTCTTTCGATTTCTCCGACCTACAGTCGTGGCTCCGGGAAGTTTTCCTGGACCAGAGCGATGAGGTGGGCCTCTGGGAATCCAACCTTCCCCTTTATATGTTCCCCCAAGTCCACCATTTCCCCGAGTTTGCGCTCAAATGCCGAGCTCACTACATCCCCAAACAAAGGGCCATCATTTCTTCCTTAGGGGATGTCCTATTCTTCATCACCCCAGAGGACATCGACTCGATGTTGCAGATAACTCGCCCTGACTCTGTCGTCCCTTTCAACCTGGAGGTCCTCACCGAGCTTTACCAGAGGATGACTTTCCCTCAAAGAGCTCAGATTTTCGAGCTCTTTTCCCCTCCTTCTTCTCCAATCCCGACCACCAGTCCCCCTTATTCTTCTTCCATTTTCTCCACCAAAGGGAACCAGATCATTTCCGTCGTATGTGCTCTTCTTGGATACTATTCTGACCAATGGGTGGATGAACCCATTCTGGGTTTCCTGTCCATATTTTCAAATGATGAACAACCTACCACCCAATTTGACTACAGTACCTTCTTAGCCAATAATATCCATGACCAATTCATGAACTTTCCCACCGAAGGCGTGTTCAGACACTCCTCCATTCTGGCCTACATGTTCCTATACTTTCAATCAGAAAGGTTCAGCTTCTCCATACAGAAGATGGACGCCGACGGGAAACCACAACCTGTTACAGCGTGGACGTCTCTATTAAAGCGGAATTCTGCCGAATATCACTTCGCAGAATTCATTGATCAGTTTTACCACCCTGTGTTGGGTATGCTGTCCGGTGTGCCTGAGCCGAGAGTGAACGATGAAGTCCGGAGAGTCCTGCATCTCTCGGAAAATACAAAGACAGGCGACTGGTACCTGTACAAGGACCATTCTGAGATCAGAGTCTACGGGTGCGAGCTGGCACCATTCAAGCTTCCAAAGTACATGCCGGTAAGGATTTTTGCTTTGGAATATATTAGGCAAATCATGAACTCTGACGATATTCATTTTGTGTCACTTAAAAAGAAGCAACAGTTGCGCCTCAAAGGGCAGATTGGCTCTTTTATCTGTAACAATAGAGGTGCAGGGGATGAAGTAGACAGACTACTGAGGGAGATGAAATTCATAACAAGTTTCCCCTGGCACTATGATCCCCATGGCATCATTTCCGAGATGAGGGTCAAGAATAAGAACACTCCCTACGTGCACGAGGCTAGGCCCGAAATTGAAAAATATGCCAATCAGACAGACTGGGAGCCTGATACACTGGAAGATGTGGAACCGGTGGTCAGGGAAGAACAGCCGGGGCCCTCATCAAGTGCACTTCCAGCAAACACTCCCCAGGCCCTCAAAGAGAAGAGGCCCCGACAGGAGTCTCCTCCTCCTGTGACCGAGGTGTCGATGGAGGAGTTTCAAACTCACTCCAAAAAGTCGAGAATTACTTCGACAATCGGCACAACAGTAGAGGCCACTATGTTGACTACCACTGTGACCTCCACTGGGGACAAGCAACTCACTTCTTCTTTGGGCTCTAGTCAGCATAAAGAAGTGACAGTAAAGACAAGGGATTCCCCCTTAGATAATCCTCCAAGCAAGACGGGGCCACAGCTGGGCATTTTTGAAAAATATGATCTGATCAAGAAGAGGAACCAATCACTCACCAGCAGCACATACGTGCAATTCCAGAAGCAATCCTCAACAACCCAGCACAGGTTACTCTCTGCGTTCGATACAGAAAAGGGAAAGATGCATATGGCATACCTTCATGCGCTAATACTGGACCCCAAAGCCATATCCGATTACAGGAGGACCACATTTGAGTTCCAAGCCAAAGATGTGCATCCAGCGGATCAAATGGATATGCATAAGCAAACCGGGGAGATGATTTCCCACACTTTGGCCCGTGTAGCAACTTCTGCAGCAAAGTATCGGACGGCATTAAGCAACGCTCAGACCCAACTGAAGCTTGAGAAGATGTCGTCCTTCGCAAAGGACAATAAGATAAAGACCCTCGAGGAGCTGGTCCTCAAAATTGGCTACGACCCGGCAAATATCAAGGCTGCAGAGGAGATGATTAAGAAAAAGAATGCTGACATCGCCGCACTAAGAAAGCAACTTAAGCTCCCTCCAACAGAGGATCCACAGACAAAGGAAATAGCTGAGAGGGAAGGCGAAAAAGATGAGATGATGAGACTTCTCATGGAACAGAGCACACAATTGAAGGAGATGGAAGCAGAAATGGAGAAACTGCTAAAGGAAAGAGAACAGATAAAAACAGTAGAGAGCATCACCTTAAGTGCTATCCCTTTAGCAGGATCGAGCACAGTGACAATGACAGTGACAGCACTCCCGTCCGCAACTGCAGGGCCAATACCAGAAGGCACCATAGACTTGGCTAAGTCTATGGAGAGAATGAATTTGCAGGAGTCTGAAATCGGCAGACTCAAGAAGGAAGTGGAAAATCTGCAAGAGCTGAAGATTTCCTTTCAGACTAGTCTGTCAAAGGAAAAGCAGATGACAGAGCAGATGAGAAAAGAGCTGCAGCAGCTGCAGAAACAGACGTTGGCCGAGAAAACTTTGGCTGAAGTCAAGGAACTCGTATGGACTGACATCTCCAAGTCCATCCATGAAATCTGGCCAATGGTCCAGATTATGTTTGAACAGAACGAGTTGCTCGAGAGGAGCAAGCAGGCTGTGGAGAAGATCAGGTCGGAATTGGGCGACATGCCAACCCAGGCCAATGACATCATAAGGTTCCTCAATTCAAAGACCAGGGAGGAGCTTGAAGAATTTAAAATCGAGGATCGCACTGAAACAATCTTGGAGGTAAAACGTGTATTGACTAAGAGAGGTCTCATGCTTCAGCTAGAAGAGAAGATCCAAATCATGGATCAGGGAGTGCAAAGATTCTTCCTCAAGATAGACACTCTGCAGAGGAAGGGCTTACCAGGCATGAAAGTCATCAATGACAGATTGATGGTGCTTCCTGATTACAAGAAGAAGCTGATCGAGGTGTCCAAGGATTGTGCCAAATTTGCAGGGATACAGTCAAACATCACAGGCAGAGCTTTCATGGAGGCACTTTACCGGGATTTTGAAATCCAGCATGAAATCAAGCACGTCTTCGTCGTCAAGCCTACTTTCGCCAAATACACGGAAATGGACGAAGTGTACCGAAGGTTGCTCAAAGTGACAGTGCCAACTCATATCCAGTGGGAAGAGCTGTGTGATCTGCTGGATTAGTAAACGAGCTGTCATTTCCAGTCAGTTGTCCTGTCAGCAAAGGGTTGCGGAAGCCCCGCACCAACGGCCTACCCAGATTTCCAGCTACGGTTGTGATGATTCACCAAACGGTTTTTGATTAGTTGAGTTAGTTAGGCTAATAATAGTATGGACACGTCCTCGTCAGTTGTGAGAGGACCCATTGTATTTTGACTTATAAATACTTCTCTTTTCAATGTATTAAGGGTTGTTGATTTGCCGACCCGAGGGATATCGAGCTGTAACATTTTTGATGTGATCTACCACTAATAAAGAAGAAAGCTTTTCACAGGATTCATGCGCACGTTTCACTGGTGATGTTATTTCTCAGTTATCTGTTTTCCTTGCTTCGTGATCATATCGTCTTTCTATAACTAATCTATAAGAATAGCGTTAAGTTGCAGGATTTGTCACTGATACCCTGCCTTTGATTCTGTAGATTTTTATGTTCATCTTCTAAATAGCTTTCAGTCAAGAGATTCTTGAGTGCTTGTTGATTGTAGTTGTTTCCTAATCTATTCTTCCAATCATCATTTAAATTATAAAAGATCCAGTGAGCTTGTTATCTCACCTTGTGAAAGGATTCTTCGGCGTTTATGGTTGTATTTCAGATTTTATTAAGTGCAGACCCCATAGCCCAATGGATGCGTGATTTATCTCAACCAACTTCAAAAACCTCTACAACAAACAAACCCGTGCCTCTAACTAGCCTAATATCTTAATCTAAACAAAGCTAAACTAAATAGAGAGATCCCTCTCTGAAGCTGGAAGGGCTAGATCCCAGCTTAGAGAGATCCCTCTCTGAAGCTGGAAGGGCTAGATCCCAGCTTTAAAAGTGGTTGGTTAAGGTTACCTTTGTGTATTTCCTCTTTTTTCAACCTCTAGGAAATTACAGAGTGATAACAAGTTCAACTGCAAGACAATAAGAATCCAAGTGTTAGTGGTGAATACTAGGCAAATATTGTCTTCATAGAACAACCTGAAAATAGAGAAATATAGTTGCTAATAGAAACCTAAAGACAAGTCAGATGGCCTTAGCCACTCCGCTAACTTGGGAAAATCTACTAAGCACCAGAGTTAGAGAGAATTCCAGGCCTTTGTTTGGACTTAGGAGGGATAGGTGAGATCGGAAGAGCGGTTCAGCAGGAATGCCGAGACCGATC
>CBVK0100099319.1:2808-26216 GCA_900067695.1 Picea abies
GTTCCATGATGTTTTTCAAGAATGTTAAATTGATGTTTTGGGATGATGTAGTTATATGTGCAGTTTATGTCAAAACTAGGTGGCCATCTCATGGTCGTAAAAAAAATTCTCCTTATGAAATTAGGTATGGCCACATTCCTTCGGTGAGGAATCTCAGGGTCTTTGGTTCCACTTTCTATGCCTTGATTCCTAAGGAGAAAAGAAGCAATCTTGATGCAAGGAGTCAGAAGTGCATCTTCTTGGAGTACTCAAATACCACCAAGGTATATCGTCTTTATGATGAGACAAACAAAAAATTCATCCTTTCCAGAGATGTGATATTTCTTGAATTATCCAAGAAAGACGAAACTATTGAGAGGCAACTTGATCAATTGGACATATTTTCTCATGTAAATACATATCATGAATTTGATGATGAGATTCCACAACTTGAAGGGGGGATCCCTATATTGGGTCAATCCTTGGAATCGCCTTTTGAAGCACCATATTCCCCTCATGAATAATTTCCTTCCACTTCATTAGAACTTGAAGTTCAGTTGGATGATGTGATCGAGAGGATTGAAAAACTGAGGATTGATGAGAACTCAACACCATCTCAATCAACTGAGAAACCTGGACCATCTTAGAAAGATCCACCAAAATGGCTCACAAAATCATTTGAAAGTGTTCATCTTGATGAGGTCAGAAAGACAGGAACCATAATGTCCTCAAGACAAGATGGAGGTAATGTAGATAATTCAAAATCATGTTTTGTAGATGACATGGATGTTTCATATGACTATGAGTTGAATTTATATACTAACCATGAACCAACTTCCTTTAAAGAAGACACTTCTCATGATGAATGGAGAGAAGCCATGCAAAAGGAATATGATGCTCTCATCAAGAATGAGACATGGAAGTTGGTGGACCCTCCATTTGGAACCAAACCAACAAGAATGAGACATGGAAGTTGGTGGACCCTCCATTTGGAACCAAACCAAAAGACTACAAGTGGGTATTCAAGAACAAGTGTAGATAAGATGGCTCACTTGACAAGCACAAAGAAAGGCTCGTTGAAAATGTATTTACACAGAAATAAGGTGTTGATTATGAGGAGACTTTTCCCCCATAAAAAAATGGGATACCATCTATACTCTATTTTCCATGGAAGCACAAAATGGATGGAAAATTCATCAAATGGATGTGAGGAATGCTTTCTTGAATGGAGACTTGAAAGAGAATGTTTTCATGTCTCAACCATAATGATTTTTTGTGAAGAGAGAAGAACATAAGGTATACAATTGCATCAAATCCTTATATGGCTTGAAACAAGCACCATGAGCATGGTATGAAAAATTAACTAAGCATCTTCCGAAATTGAATTTCAATCATTTCAATCTTGACGATGCAAGTTTGTTTTTCAAGAAAGTTGGAAAAACTATTGTATATCTTATAGTATATGTAGATAATTTGTTGATAACATGGAACAATCAGAGCTACATTGCATCCATAAAGAAAGAGTTGAAGAAAGGATTCAAGATGACAGATTTGGGATATCTTCACTACTATTTGGGCATTAAGGAGATTCAAAATCCAAGATTCATATTCATGTCATAGAAGAAGTACATTGGAGAATTGTTGAACAAGTTATGCATGGCTGAGTGCAATCTTGTTTCTACTCTAATGGAAAAAAAATTGAAACTCACATCAAAAGAAGCGAATGAATTTGAGGATTCAACCAAGTATAAACAACTTGTGGGAAATATTTTCTATATTACTACCACGAGACCGGAAATTTCATTTGTTGTTGGGATTCTTTCCAGGTTCATGCAAAAGCCTTGTGATTGTTGTTGGGATTCTTTCCAGGTTCATGCAAAAGCCTTGTGAAGGACATTGGTCTACTGCAAAAAGCATTCTAAAATACTTGAAAGGAATTGTTGATCAATATGTTTGGTCAGTTTAATGTTTTCCATTTTAGTTATTCTTAGTATTTTTACACTTCTTCTCGCTTATTTCCTTTACTTATATTTTCTCGTACTAGAAAATCCAAGCACTTAGTCATTTTTTGAATAATGTGGAGTGGGCCAACAAGAGTCTAAAATCTGTATGTCTGCAAACCCTTAGCACCTCATATTTGACCCCCGACTACCTTTTGTGTCATTTACATATGTTATACTTAGTCATTTTTTTGAAAATGTGATGCGGATCAACATAATAACCGTTGAGTATTTTTTTTTTTATAACCTAGGCCTACAACCCCGCACTCACCAAAACAATTTTATCTTTTTCATTTAATTTGTATACTTAGTCAATTTCAAGCAATGGGGATGCAGAGATACTTACCATCCCTCAATGCTTTCCTAAGTTTCCACCTTCGCAAGTCCGCAGGTCTGCATTCACTTTCCACTTTTTACTTTTTTTCATACTTAGCCATATTTCTCATTACAAAGCATATTTCCTTACCCCCCCTCACTTTTCCATTGTTCATAGGTATGCACTTCCACAAGTTTGTCTTTCTCTCAACTCTTAACCATATTCACAATCTTAATGAAGGCATTGTCACCCTTTCCCGGATATTATTTTTCAATCATTTATGTCTGCAACCCCGCAACTCTGCATTTCCGTGTTATAAACTTAACATTTCACATACATCATTTTACACCTCCATACTTAATACTTTTCATCCATCATACCATCACATCACCATTTCCCATCAAATTAATTACCCCCTCCACATCATCCGCCACTCGTAAAAACATAATGTTGTTACTAATGCACAATATATCGATTAAGGGTCACAATAAATCCATATCCCATGTCAATTGATGACATTTAAAGCATGGTCTATGGTTTATTGAGTTACCAAGGCAATACGTAGTGGAATTTAATAAAATAAAAAATTCCATACAAAAAAGAGTTGATATAATTCAAGAAATTTGGGAGCTTGCCCAAAGTATTGCTAGATTTTCCTCCAAAATTGAAAATTTCAAAGACTATTTGCAAAAATATTTGGAAAATGATGAAGGATTTTTTAAGGAAGCTGTGAACACATTTTTAGCTAGAGTCTCAAGTATAAATGAAGCACGGAGGAAAGAACAAAAAATTCCTTCTCCCTACCATATGAAGCAAATTAATGCATGTTGGTTGAGGAGAATTAAAGAGTTCAAAGAAATGATAAATGAATATGAGGCCCCAAGGAATAGAAAGAGTGATCCATTTATTAAAATTGTTAGTCTTACTAAGGATTTAGATGGTCCTACTTTATTGATGGATACCATGATCTTAACCAAAGAATCTTTATTGGGACAACTTAAAGCACTAAAAGTTGATTGGGCTAAAGAATTTACTGAAAGCATCGGATTTTATGAAGATGAAGTTGAAAGATGGTTAGTTCGATAGATCAACATAAATGATGAGGTGGATGACACATTGCATCAATCAAAGCTATATATGATGGAATTTGTAAGTCATTTATTTGAGATTAAAACTAAACATGAAATTACCGTGGTACCTTTAAGAGAGTACATTGAGGAATGGTTGAAAAAGGAATTAATCGAAATCAATGAACCAAAAAATCAAGAAACAATTAGACTAGTTATGCCACCTCAACCACACCATGTACCTATAAAGGATCCAACTACAAGAAAGTGAAGGTTATGATATTTGTCCATCACAAAGAGTCAAACAAAAGCTGTACCCTTTCAATTTTTCTTTAGTGCATTTTATGCTACAATAATTTGTCATCTTGCCTTTGTCTTCTCGGTATTCTGTGGGATTTAGGATGATTCTTGGCTTCTTTCATCTTCCATGGATTTTCATTTTATGGTCCACAGGAGCCAATCTGAGTCCTCTTTGAAGGGTGAATACATTTTATTTTCTTTAAAGACATTTACTTTTGTATTTAAAGACTCGTTATTATTTTTGATACTCCAAGAGAGCTATTTGGGATATTACATTATTGTATTCTCTAAGACTTCAATCGGAAGCTTGAGTTACCAAATGTTTTATCTATCATAATCTTTTTGGTTCTTTATTGAATGATAATTTAAAACTCTCATTTATTTGTGGTCCATTCCCTATTCTCTCTATTTGTGGTATTGTTAAATGTTCTGATAAATGTTGTGATGGATATATTAGTCCTTTATTTTTCGTATACATGTGATCTATTCACATAGTAAATATTGTACATATGAGTTTCTTTTAAAAACACCTCGTCCCAAAATCTCAGGTGTTGTTTTCCTTGAATGTGAATGTAAATATTAAGCCTGGTCCTTCTTAGACTTTGTTTTGTTTCATTTTATTTTGTTGGAGTCATAAGAACAAGAGGAGTACCACCTATTTGAAAACACAAGGGGAATTTATATCCTCGTAAGGTTGACCTCAAGACCATAAAATAGTCTTTTAGATCAACATTTTTGGAAACCATATTGGGGAGAGAAAAATGATGGTCTTCACAGACCAGAATTTATGACCCAACCTAACCTGAATCAACCAATTTTGCAAATTGGTCTTCGAAATCAATATATTATATTGAACCAATTGTATAATATGGAAATAACAAAAACTAGGACTAGAGAAAAATATAAAATTCTTGGGAAAACCTTGCTCGTAAAGAAGAAAGAGAGATCTCACAAAGACAAAGAAAGAGTGTTGGAAACTGAGAAAATGACTGGAAATGTATATAGAAAAAATAACAAGAAGTAGAAGAAAACAACTTCGAAACCTTGAAGTTGGAGAAAATTTTGAAATTGAAGTAATAGAAATTCACGAGATGGGAGACAGAGAAGAAAGAAGAAATGAAATTCCTAAAAATCAAGAAGAAAGAAGAAATGAAATTCTTGAACATCAAGAAAGATAAATAATCCCACGAAGAAGGATAAGGAATACCCCCCTTAACATTTTTGGGGGACAACATTAGTTACCCACTCTTCCACAAGGAGCCTTACCAGTGTTTTCAGGAGACGAAATAATGGACCTGAAAAGACATGTGGATCAATTTTTATCTATGTGTGAATTGCATCTAATAGAATACATGGACGTAATGGTGAGATTATTCTTGCAAACATTGATAGGCCCAAATCATGAATGGTATATTTCCCTTCCAGCCCAGTCAATTGCGTCTTTAGATGACATAGAAACTATGTTTATGAACATGTATGGCCCCCAATCGCATACCACATGTTATTAATTCAACTCACCCAAATCCACTTGAAGAAAGGAGAAAGGATAAGAGATTTCAATTCACATTTTTACAATGCAATAAATCAAATCCTTGAAGATCAAAGACCAAACGACCTAGTTATACTTGGTTGTTATAAGAATTCTATGCCAGGAAATGTAAAATATGCTATTAGGGATGATCTAATAAACAATTTTTATAAAGATATGAGAAAGGAGACCGAGATGGAAGAAATTATGATAGAAACAAATGTCGATCCTTATATTATCCTTGGAAAATTCCAAAGAGAAATGAATAATATTACGATGATAAATCAAGGAGTTTCAAACTCAAACAATGTTGAAAAATGAGGAATTAGCGAAATGTTTCAAGGAGTTATCCCAAATGTAAGAAATGATCCAGTCATAGCTCAAGAAACCAAGCAAAGAATTGAGATAGCTCAAATGAATAGGACAATTTGACCAATGCAAACCGAACTAACAAGGTTAAGAAGAGCTTGAAACCTATTTCCTCCAGAAGACCAAGACATCAAAATTAGTGTACATGAATAAAGAAGGACTTCTACTCAAGATTAGAGAGCAAGAAATGATAGGAGGAATGAAGAACAGAGACCAATAGCACCTCGGGCCCTAAACCCAAATGATATTGAGTTAGATGAAATTGTTGTTGAAGAAAACTTTGAAGACCTTGACCTAGAGTCAAGTATTATGCAAAACAATGGTCTAGAATTAGTACAGACTGATGAATTGGAACCACTTTACATTTTCAATGAACAAGATGAAAACAATATTTTTCTAGAGAATGTTGTCGAGACAAGGGCACAAATAAACAAGATCAAAGAAAAATAAGTTCAAGAAAAATAAAATACTAAGTCCGGTCAAGTAGAAATAATGAAGCAACTTGTTGCTAAACAGACCAAGACTACACAAAACATGACATATAATATAATGGATTATCTTACAAAACTCATAATTACTTTTCCCTTTATGCAAGTTGTCAATATTCCACAACAAAGAGAAAGCTTGTTGAAAATGTTGGATAGTACAGATACAAGAATGTAAATTGCAGTTATAAACTTGAAGCAACAAAAAATTTATTCTTCAGCTAAACCTAGAGCAAAAGTTCCACCATTTTACATCACCATAGAGAAACATGAAGTCGTTTTGCACAATTGTTTGATTGATAGGGGGGATACTAATAAAATTATGTCTTTATCTGTGATGCAAGAACTCAAAATGGAATATACTAGACATTATGAAACTGATGAAATAATTTATGCTATTGACTCAAGAAAATTCCTAGCTTATGGAGATATTAGAGACTTATGTTCCTGGATAAGTATAGCTCCCCATATCACCACTATATTCACTATTGTAGTAGTATACCTACCTACAAGATATGGAGTAGTATACCTAGGGAGAAGAATAAAAAAGGTGACACATTATCAATTACTGCATCCTTGTTTAAAATTGAAGATTTGCAACAAGAAGGCTCTTGTCATATGAAGACTATCTTTCAACCATCAGTCCCAGATAATCAAGAACACTTACAAGTTTTTGAAAATGTTGAACACGTGGTAAATGTTTTCACAAATGATGATACCATAATTGAAGAAGATTAAGAAAGTCATAATTTGCAAGAATAAATTCAAGAGAAAAGAGGAAAACCTTCTCCAAAGAAAGATGTCAATTTGGAATCCCTCTTTATGAGAGATGACCAAACAAAAAATTCAAAACCACTTGAATATTCTTTTGTTAGAAAAGTTCAAGAAACATATAAGATAAACATTGGTAAGCTTGAATCACCAAAGTATATAAACTTGGGTACCGATTGCACTAAAGAAGAAAGAGACAAGTATACTCGACTTTTCAAAGAATTTCAATATGTGTTTTCATGGAGTTATGATGATTTAAAGGAATATGATAAATCAATATTCCAACATATCATACCTTTGAAAGAAGGGGAAAAGTCTTTCAAACAAAAGTTAAGAATAATAAACCCCAAGATAAAGCCTTTGGTAAAAATAGAAATTGAGAAATTAGAAAAGGTAGGCATAATTCCTCCCATCAGACATTTGGATTGGCTTTCAAATCCAATAGTGGTTAGGAAGAAAACTGGCGAGATATGCTTATGCGTTGATTTTATAGATCTTAACAAATTCAATATAAAGGATAGTTAACCACTACCAAATATGGAAATGCTTCTTCATCAAGTCACAGGGTCTGCATTAATGTCAATATTAGATGGGTTTTCAGGATACAACCATGGTATTGTAGCAAAGGAGGACAAGCCAAAAAAAAATTGTAACACCTTGGGGAACATATGCCTATATCAAAATTCCATTCAGATTAAAAAATATAGGTGCTACTTTCCATAGAGCCATGAATCATGCTTTTAAAGATTTTATATGAAAATTCAAGGGTTGATTATAAACATGACTTAATTGTCTACTCAAAATCAAGGGAGATACACCTCATACATCTTAGACAAATATTCGAGAAGTGTAGAATATATGGAGTATCATTGAATCCAAAGAAATGCTTATTTTCTGTAACAAAAGGAAACCTGCTAGGCCATGTTATGAGAAAGGAATGGGTATACATTGATCTTGAAATAATCAAAGAAATAAATTATCTAAACCCCCCGACCTTAAAAAAGGGAGTGCAATCCTTCTTTGGAAAGATCAATTTTGTAAGAATATTTGTCCCTGACTATTCTTCCATTGTTAAACCCCTTAACAAGCTACTAAATAAAGATTAAGAATTTGAGTGGACATTAGAAATTGAAAGAGCATTCACAGAAATTATACTTTCCATTACTACCACCCCACTCCTCGTAAGTCCTGATTTTGATAAAGAATTCATATTGTATTCATTTTCCTCAAATGCAAGATTTTCTTTTATTCTTACCCAGAAAATACAAAAGCAAGAAGAGTTATTGATTGCTTTTATGAGTAAAACATTACATGATTATGAATTGAATTATTCACCTGTTGAAAAACTGTTGTTTGTCTTCATATGAGATATGATCGATATACTATTACAATGAAGAGTGTTCCATATATAGAGAACATATGGTGACCATCCATGAAAGGATATGTCCCTTGGATAATCGATAACTATTTATTATTATCATTTACTTATTATATATAGTATTTAATAATCAATAATTATATTATTAATTTAAGAGAATGTCTTTCCAATGTTGTCCAAACATCAACACTCCCTCTCAATGGGGGAGACATTTTGCATCATGCCAAGCTTGTCTCTGAAGTATACAAAGTTCACCTTAGACTCATGATACTTGTATGTCAGTCTTGGGAGACATCTCTCTCCCAACCGAACTTAGGGGAAACTCCTTCTGCGGCTCTCCCTCTAAGCCAATTGAATCTCTCTGAGATTAGGCTCACTTTGGGTCTGCATGTGATAGCATATACAATCTTGAGTCTTTATCATTCCTTGTCAAATCACCATGACTAGGACAAAAACCACATCAAGATTGTTCACCATAGGTACACACCTGTGAGTGAAATTCATCCTAATGCTAAATGATATGTGGAAATCACCTCGAGTCCATATTATTCCTTGTTATGATCAAGGAAGGACTACACCTAGGCCCATTTACCACAAGTGCACCTTTATGATAAATGTGTCCTATCTCCCTTGGTCTGCAGCCCAATCTAGGAGAATGTCTTCCCGATGTTGAAACATCAACACTCCCTCTTATCTAGTGATGTATCTTTCCATTATGTCTTCATCTAGTAGTCCATTGAATACTCTATAATCAACTAGTAGCACACAACTACTATTCAGAGACACACAATCGCCACCAGTGGTACACAACCACCATAGTAGCAAAAGGTATGTCACACATAACACTCCCATGTGGAATTATAGAGGTTACTCATTAATTTCTTCTCATTTGGATAGGTGGGAGTGGCTTTTGGAACTTTATAGCCATTGACAACTGAGAGCCAAACATCCACTCCTAAATATGTCAAGTAAGTTTGTGTTATATTACTCCAATATGCAAAATTGTTTCCATCAAATGTTGGAATCCCATTTGGAATGTGGCCTTGACCTTCCATTGTTGTTCAAAATCTTCCTTCTAGTGATTAAACTGTGCTGAAGGTAACCTTCTCTGATACCAATTGTTTATACTAAGAGGGGGGGGTGGGTGAATAAGTATAAAGTAAAATTGATCACTTTTTACAACTTTACTTTCCAATCAAATAATATATCCAATAAATAGAAGAAGAAGATATACACAATCACTAATACATTGGGCCCATTTTCCGATGATTTATTGATGAATTTGTGTCACAAAAACATAGAGATTCCAACAAATGCTTCAATTTGTTTTGTTCATTAGAAAGGTGTCACAACAACGATGAACAATGGTTCATTGGAAGATCAACAAATATTTTATCTAAAGATCAATAAAAAAATTCGTTGAAAGATTGACAAACAATTTTGTTAAAAAATCGACAAACATTTCGTCTAAAGATCGACATAAACTTTTGTCTAAATATCGACACAATTTTTTTCTAAAGATAAACAAAAGTTTCTTCTAAAGATTGACAACAAATTTGTCTAAAGATCGATAGAAGTTTCGTCTAAAGATCGACAACAAATTCATCTAAAGATAATAAAAAGTTTCATCTAAAGATTGACAAATAGTTCATCTAAAGATCGACAAAAGTGCGTCGGAAGATCGACAAAAGTTCATCGCAATATAGACATACGTTCATCGCAAGTTTGACGCAAGCCAATGTGTTTGTTGAACTTCTGACAAATATTTCACGAAATAAAAAAATATATATATTATAGAATGTCTTACCCCTTATGGGAACTAAACCTTGGTCAATGGTTCACTAATCCTCACTCTAAAGATTTGATGGACTTCTCTTTTGAATCTCAAGGAAGATCTAAGACCTTAGATGTAATTTATCTTATCTCATCTATAACAATGTCAATGGAATGGGTAACAAGTTAAATATTTCTCATCGGTAACCACAAATTCATCTTCAACTACCCTGTGTTTCTGCTCCAATTCTGCTTCAAACTCAATGATGATTGCTTCAAGCATAGCCTTGTGTTCATCACTAAGCATTTGAATCTCTTCCTAGAATTAACATAAGAAAACATATAAGTTCCATTAAACTCCACAAAGGAAAACATCCCCGGGCAATGCAGTTAAAATCTAATTCAACAACATTGATTCAATTTTGCAGTTATAGTGTGAAATGATTGTTTTCTTTATTTGTAAGTTTTCCTAGTGTAATAGAAAGATCACAACAATTTAAGAAAATATCAAAAAAGCATTGCAATAAAAAAATAACCACATTCACTTCAAAATTTTGATTTTTCTTTATCTTGCAAATTATTTATCACTTTGCACCTATTTGTATATTTGCAATAAAACTAGATTCAAGCACGGGTAAATATTTTCAATAAAAATAGATTCAAATGAGTAAGCAGCTTGAAGCCTCAAAGAAAAATAATAATCTGCTAGTGGTATGTCCTATCTTCAAATATTGATCTCCAATAAACTTGATGCAAATGAGCAACAAAGGATTCCAGCTTGCTGACTTGATGCAAGTGAGCAACAAAGGATTCTAGCTTTGCTGACTTGATGCTTGACAACAAAGGATTCCAGCTTGCTGTTTGACCGCATGCAGAGATCATGCTTGAAGAATTTTGAACCACCAATGCAATGACACTTATTTTTCAGAGTTTGTCTTGCACCTATCAAATCTTTCAAGCTTTTAAAATACATTTTAACCATGAAACAAAATTGGTAGTTTTTTCTGTTTTACTACTTTTTACTACTCTTGCAGAGATGCCTTTGCCACACCCATTACTCTGCACTTTCTTTTTCGATAATCTCATCACCATCTTTTCTGCACTTTCTATTTCGATAATCTCATCTACCATTTGTGTAATCATTGCTGAATATTAATAGATATTTCATTTCACTTCATCTTTATCGATAATGTTACCAATATTAATCATTAGGAAAAAAAGGTTGAAGCATAGCCATGGATGCAACTTAGGATAGATAAGTAAAACCAGAGGTGACCATGCCCCAAAATATTAAACCAATAGCATCTTTAATTCAGTTACAATTAGAAAAATCTCATCCTTGAACATAGCCTAGTTGGGCATTTTCCATTGGACTTTAGAATTTTACAAACTGTTGTTGTGAGTACTCGAGTGGTTCCATGATACCTGTTGTGCTTCCATTGTCTCACTCTAATATCTAGAATTGGTAGAAGGTAGCATGGATTTTTCGGTGCCTCTTTATTGTCTTCATTGAATGCAATAAAGGGCAATGATACTAGATTAAGTTTAGAATATTTGATTATGAGAATCTAAATATATGCTGTGGGAGGAACTCACGCAGAACTAACATGGATAGACCATACATTGCACACTAAATTTGGAAGACTCCAGCAACAAAAGCAAGGATTTGTAATAGATACATGAATTTTTGCCTTTTGCATAGCCCAAAATTAAGATTGAATTTTATTAAACTTCCTCTTTCAACAAAGGAGCAATGCCATGTGCAGAACTTCAACCATCCACCATCGTGAATTTGAATATCACAATCATCTCAATAAATTATTATCATTTGACTAAGTATGTTGCTAAGAATACCAAAAAAGCCGCAGAGCTACCCAATTATTGTATCTACTCTCGGGGTGGATTCTTAAAGAACAGAACAACTATGACAAATTCAAGAAATGACCTGCTAACCTTGGCTTCCAAAAAGTAAAACAACAATATTTGATTTAGTCCGTGCTTCCATATTTGACTCATAAATCAATTGTTGGAAACTTCAATCAAATTTGGTTCATAATCGCTTGGAGCCTCTAATCCGAAGAGATTAATTATCGTGGAGGCAACAGTTGCAAGTTCAGGTTGTTGCAAATAACTACGAAACCTTACTCCTTCCTTAAGTCTAGGACCTCCCATAGCAATTGACACCTGCACAAATGCATGCTATTAAAAACTCCAACATAACTTTGACTCATCCTAATCAAATTATTGGAAGAGCGGGTGTTGTCTCTTGATCCTTTAATAAGCCAAGAAAGTGCAATACACTATCATGCAGGAAAATAGAGTTTATTACTTTTCAACATGTATTGCCAGAAATCATGAGCCAACCCACAAGTCAAACAATTTAAAAAAAGAATGGAATTTTTCCCATCTTCTTCATTTCTCTTGGAGTTTTCTAAGAAGGTCCTGAGATTAGGGATTTGATATTTATTATTTATGCAGTGTTTCATATTTTGTCATATGATTCCAGATTTGATTGAGTCTTGACTTTTGAGATTTGAAGATTTGACACTCATGAATCGTGAGACATGGTCCATGGTGATTTGAATGGTATTGAATAATAATAATAATAATAAAAGAAGTTGATTAAGATATATTAACACGGTTATGTTTGATATTGTTATTTTTGCATAATAATAATAACATTAATAATAATAATGTATTTTTAAGGTCACAACTAATCTAGAAACTAAATTGGTGTACGAGACCCTTTGTTTGTGAGATAAGGGATCTCTTCTGGACAAGGATTTGACTACTAAATTTTACGGAGGTATGCATACCCTACCCCCTCTGGATTTGATCATGTGATCTTCAAGGAAGAAACAAATGTTCTTAACCATAAGATCAGTTTAAGACATATTCTAATAGATAAAAGCTGAATAGTAAGAAAAAAATAAAAATGAGAAACAAGACATAAGAAAAATTAACTGTTAATCTACTTGCAAATCTACTTATAAAAAAGACTATAAGAAAGAAAATAAAAAAAATTCCCCAAAACATCCAAAATTTAAAATCAAGCTCAAAATATATACAAAGTCCGAAAGGGGATGGGGAAAGAAAGAAAGTAAGAATATATTTTCCATCTCTAGATATTTCTATAATGTTTAAGCTGGATGAAATAACAAAAAACATAGGACTAGTCTCTGTGTATTTGTGGAGACATCAACTTTTCACATTTCCTTTGAGGGATACACACCTTCATCTTTTCAAGGTAACACTTGGTAAGGTGATGATCAAATATGTCAAACTAAAACTTACTGAGACATGAGTATAAGAAAGTTAAATGTTATAATATTTATCAGCTAGAAAAGATGAAAAACATTAAGTGGAGCTTAGACTTACTAGGGAGAGAGTATGAGAAGTAAGAATTTGAATATTTCCATCTTTATCCTTCGCTGGTTGACCTGTTTTGGAGTTTCTTTTCATCATATCCTCGGTATTTCCATGATTTGCAGTAACAAGGTAGATGCCACCAACTTGTTCTATTGCATCAAGAATACTCTGTACAAAAGTACAAATATTAGTCAATATCAATTACAAAATGATAGAAAAAAGGACAAGCATTCGTTTTATAGATCATAGGTTCAAACTTCTCAAAACTCGGAAATGGATGCTTAACTCAATCAAAACACAACCATTGCAAGCCTCAAGGGTTAATTCAAGTGGTTCTGAGCCAGACATGAAGCTATCCCAAGCAGAGGAGGTCACAGGTTTGAATCTATTGTTTCCCTTTGGGGTTAGGCCTCGTAATCAAGGTAAAAGATTTACCCCATTTACCATCCACAAAGCAGGGAAGTACTCAGTACCATTTACCATCCATGAAGTGGGGAAGTACTCAGTAATTTCTCATGCTGATTTCCAAGGAAAAAAAAAACACAACTATTGCCTAACAACATAAAATGTGGACAAAATGTGGACAAAATGCCTTTACAAAAATCAACCCCTATCAAACATATTCATTTAACTACAAATATCTGGCAAAACCCAGGAAAGGGAAGTTTAAAATCCCAAAATGGTTTGAGGTGAGGACATGAAACTTTAAATCCAGATTTAAGATGAATCTATGCTAAAAAAATTTTAACAATAATTAATAAATGCTTGTCTCTTATTTTTTTATGCATTTCTTCCACGTTGGAATGTATACTGCACTTCACTTCTCTATAGTATAGAGAAACATTTTGCTTCCTGAGCATATCTCTGCAAAAAGCTGGTCATTTTTACTGGAATCTTTAACAATCGTGGAGCTAAGGAGCTATGGGGAAAAAATACATACAATAGCATGTGCACATCGGTACACTGCCATGCACAGAATACCTTTGACATGCCTGCACAGGGATTGAAACTGGAATTCATGGAGCCGAGGAGCTATAGGAGCAAAAGACGTACTCTGGGTATGTACACGTAGGCAAGGGTTGGAAAAGTCAATGATTTCCCTGACTACAGGAAACGATACATGCACATACCCAGGCATAGTCACCAAAATCAAATGTACATGCAATTCAGTATGAAATAGATGTTCATTTGGAAACACAAATTCCAATCTCACTTCAGACAATAACTATAACGTATGGAAGAAGGAAGAGTAGAAGTTTAGTTCCTACCTTCACAGTCTCATCAACAGCCTCACACCCAACAATTGTTGCCTCTATATCGCCAGTATGCCCTACCATGTCACCATTAGGAAGATTCACACGAACCTGTATAGTCATGATGAAAGTCGTCACTTGTTTAGTACAATATTTAAAACATAATTTTAAAAGTGCCTCAAGTCAACAACGATGCATCACCTGATCATAACGGCCACTCAATATGGCATCTCTCGTTTTTTCATCAATTTCCAAGGCCTTCATTTTTGGCTTGACATTGAATGTGGTTCCTGAATCACTTCGAATTTCCACATATGTCTCCAGTTCCTCATTAAAATATCTTTATCTTGACCAGTTGTCATTCCAGAAAAATGTAAAATGACCGAATTTTACAGTTTTATAAAGGAGCTTCCAAATACTCCACTAATGAGCTAAAGAGCCAGAGAATGAAATAGCATAGAATGACAAACATCTAGGACTTAAATTTATTACTGGGGCAATAATTATTAATAATACAATGAAACCCTGGCATGCATGGAGCCCTAAATTGTAAGTTACAGCTTTCATATGTGGCATTAATTCAATAAAGAAAATAAATTAATATAAAAACTGTTGCAGGACAAAGTTGGCATTCAAGTTCAAACACATACTAATGAAGTCAACAACATCTAACTAGAATTTCAAGTATTCGTGAATAAGAACAAGTATATTTTCTAATGGTTACTTCATGGATCAGTCTTTTCTCTCAAAAATTGTCAACTGATCAATGGGTTGTGCCATTACATCAGATTTATACCCAACTCAATCCAGTCTGGTGAAATAACTAGCATTCAACTTCCGGATGGAGAAAAACAAAGATAAAAAATTGTAGAGCACATATAGATCTAAAATGTTTTCTAAGATAATAAATACACACATAAAAGTTGGAAGAATAGGCTAGAACATTTCAATACACAGAAACCCCGCTAAAAATGGATCACCAAATACCTGGAAAGAAATCAGTGTGCCATTCCTGGCATTGAAGAGCGATGTGGATTACCTTTAACAGTGCAAAAGAGCAGAACTGAAGTGTGAAACATCCAATTCCCCCATTTGATATGACAATAACCAAGAATTATATATGCTAGATGAGAAGAAAGCATTAATGTTATCTTCTCACCAGTGCCCTCGAGAAAGAAAGAGGCGCTTAGCTTCTCTAAGTAATGGAATCTAAATCCTGACAACCCCGGGGCAGTAAGAGTTCCTAAGAGGTGTGTTAGTTACACTAGGACAATCTTCAAGGACTCTCAGCAGCTAGTTTTTTCTCCTTAATAAGGCAAAACAATTCTAAGGAATTTCCATAGAAAGGAGAACTAAACTTTAGGTACCAGGCACTGCTGGATATAGCACTCTGAAAGACGAGAAATTCAATGGAGCATCCTTAATCTGGCAAAGAATGGAGGAGTGACTAAGGATGAGAGGGGTGGTCTAATTATTTTCTATGGTTTAGAAATTCATCAGGCAAGAAGTAATGAAACTAAACTTATAATTTTTGTTTGAGGCCTTACTTTGGGCAGAAACTTGAGAAAACATAATCACGCAGTTTTGGGGTATTCATTGTTAACTTTAATGGCTAGGAACAAACGGTGAAATTTTGGGAACTTCACGATGTGATGAAAAAAGGGAGTGAGTTTTCATTCTCCACAGACGACAAGTACATTCATTTCCGTATGAGGATGAACAAGTTGGAAATCTGCAGACAAGATCACTAATTATGAGGTAAGATTCTACCAAATAGAGCTCAACAGTAAACTTAATGGCTTTTTGGGATGTGACTAAAAATTCCAGGTTGGATTTTTATGAGTGCACAATAGCATTGACGATTTGTGGTGCATTTTTGGAAGGGATAAACACAATAAACTCCAGTGTCACTGCATGATTGCAATTTGGGAGGAGGTTGATGGGAACTCACGTTTGTCCAATAACCACTATTTTGTGCAATGTAGAATGGGGAAGACTATGATAAATACTTTGAGATTAAGGGAATGAGGCAGTGAAGGAATTCTATCAGTGATACGCGCATTCCATGATGTCTATGGTGCTCTTGTGTATCTCCTCCCAGTGCCCAAAATACAATGAAGCTAGGAGGATGACATCACTGATTTTAAAAGTGTGGCTGCAATGGAGGAATGTAGTTGTAGGTTTATAAGGAGAAGGACATATAATTGGATAAACATTTGGCAATGACAGATAATTTTGAGGAAAAAATTATCACCTTGATGCATCAGGATTAGAACCATGTGAGACAATCAAAGAGGTATGCATAGAAATTTTACAAGTTGTTGGAGAGGATCCCCTATCCAGAAAACAAGGGAAAAAACAGTTGAGAGGTGGGACCATCTTAACTAGACAAACTGGCTCATGAACATTGCAGTAGGAAGTTTGGGAGTGAAGAGGAATGATATCGGTAAGATAGAGGGGATAAATTGTTTCAGAAGTGGAATATGAGAGGAGGTTATGGGAAGTAGATTTTGGGAAGTAGTTTTGGATTGAAATTTTGGAAGAGATATTTTGGCCTCCGAAAATGGTAGATTATTTGAACCAATAGACCCATCTATTGTGCACTTGGAATTTATATATAAATAAATTCTCTTAAAAAAAACATTTTAAATATATTTAAAATGAATATCCTTGTGGAGCATAATTCTTCACTAAATTCTCCTACCAATTACTCCATAAGGAGAAAAGGTGAATAATAGTCAGGTGCCCAAGCTATGCAAGATGGAAAAGAATACCATCAACTATCAATCAAAGTGAAATCAACTTGATTCGGGTTCATCAAAATTGGTTCAAGTTGTACTCATCAAATGGAGTAAAATATTTTGATACGTAAATCTGGATAAATTGTGACTTAAGCTTTGATGATCCCTAAAATAGACAGTCTAACTAAAAACATTGTAGGCATGTTCCTTACAATCCATGGTTGAGAGTATCTTCTGCTTCTGCGAATGAACAACAGTAAAAATGAATCTACAACCACTGCAAAAATTCAAAGACTAAAGGAGTTTCACACATAATAAGCAATATGAAAACTTTATTGGAGCACAGGATAAGAGAAATTGCAATCATTAAGATTGGAAATTCTTCAAGGGCTCCACATCAAAGTGATAGGCTTAAATCTAACAAAACGTATTTTCTCATAAAAATTCAAAAACAATGAGATGATAATCATACCGGACAAGGAAAGTCCAGTCCAGGAAGAGGTGACAGAATACTCCCTTGTCTGCAACCCCCTAACTTAGAGACTGGTAAGAAATACTTTGATATGGTGCAACCTACCATATATGATTAACCTGAACTAAAAATCAAATGATCTTCAAAGAGTTGGATCCAAAACAAAAGAACTAGCAAACTGGAAGGTTATTTTAAGATGCTTTGCTTTAGTAGTTGATTAGCTTGAGTTGTGTCCAATTTGTGGCATTTAGGAGTGTGGAAATCAATAAATACCAAAAAATATCACAGATGTCTAAATGATATGAATGCCAATGGAGTAAGAAATTTTATAAAAATCCATCTTTGCACCCACATGCCAGATAGGCAAAGGGAAGCATCAATGGACACAAAGGAATTTGCACAAGAACAGATCTACAAAGAAAACAAGAAACCAAGTTCGTGAAATACAAGCCTCGAGGAGATTTTTTTTAATGCATAATGCTTGCACCTAGTAAATGTATGTGTAAAAATAAAATCACAATTTACAACATTGCTTCATTACAGTGCAACTAAAACAATTGCTTGGGTAAAAATACAGATAACCATCCATAAATGATTGTAAAGACCAAAAGTAAAAATCCTCATCTCAGATTCTCAAACTAAAGTGCAACTAAAACAATTGCTTGGGTAAAAATACAGATAACCATCCATAAATGATTGTAAAGACCAAAAGTAAAAATCCTCATCTCAGATTCTCAAACTAAAAATAATGCATGGGTGGAAGATATTTCGTAAACACAAATGTGGGAGTTTCTGGGAATTATCAGAAGACACACAAATAAAACTTAAAGGGGACGATAATATTTGCTAGCAGAAGGTACCATAAGCACAAGAACAAATTATTTTGTGAAGCAATATGGCCTCATAAAGTATGAAAATTTACCTCTTTCATAAATTTCCAATAGGACTATGAAATTCTGATCCAGTCTTCGTTATATAAGCACTAAAGGTGCAAATTCAGAGCACATGGACATGCCCACAAACTGAACTCCCACTTTTTAACAATCCATGAAATTCTGATCCAGTCTTCGTTATATAAGCACTAAAGGTGCAAATTCAGAGCACATGGACATGCCCACAAACTGAACTCCCACTTTTTAACAATCCATAAACAATAAAGTGTAGGGGAGAGAATTGACAGAACATATCAACCTATTAACATATTCAAAACCTAAAATTAAAGATTGTTTGATAATGCTAAATAATATTGTCAGCAGTGTACCCAAAAGTCTCTACACAGGGCACGCCTTGAAGAAAATAAAAATTCAAAAATCCAACGAAACCTAAAAGAAAACAAAATTTTTCAAATGGGTTGTAGCAGGTAGTAAATCAAGCGAGCTTTCTTCACAGACTCGGGTTCAATCCCTTTAGGACATGGTGCCATTTTAATATAGCCCAGACCATCCCATTGCCCATTGTTGTGCTATCTTGTGATATTTCATAAGGCCTAGGAGGTTTGTTGCAGTGATTTTGATGAAATAAATATCCTCATCATGAACTAGATATCCCTTGGTCATGGCATCTAAGAGGAAGATAAGGATTATTCATTAACGAAGGGCCGTATACATAAATAAATATAAATAAAGAGAATATGACTTATTTTCACGAGGCTTGTTGAATTCGACATAAATTCATTCATCCCATCGTTTATCATTTCCACTTTGTAGTCACCCATCATACTATACAATTCACAAATTTTCCCAATTCAAATTCATTATAACGAATAACCACTCCCCATCAAATATGAAAAAGGGAAATATATACAGATACATATATACTCATAGTTTCCTTGATGAATACTTGTTTTATTTCATGTGCCTTATAAGTGTCTTTGACACGACTTCTTTTCTTCGCAAAAGTAATGAAGAAATAATTGTGATCTGGATTTATGTGCGAAATAAAATGAAACCATAAATTTATAATATTAAAACAGAGATACAGTGAACAATAATATGTATATAATAAAACTTGACTTCTATTAAATAAGAAATATGTTGAAAACTGTAAAATACAGACTGAAAACAAGCTTGTTAGAATGGTGGTTGCTTATCTCTGAGAAGAGATGTGACAGCTACGCTCATTCGCAAGATGATGAGTACAATGGGACTCTAAAGGAATTTTTTCAATAAACCTGAATTCAAAAACCCTAGACATCCAAAAACCTAACCTTAAGAGATGAAGCACCAAAAGTCATGTGGGCTCCCTTGAGGTAAGTTAGTACATCAAATTTTTAGGGTCGTAATTTTTTCATATGATCTCCATTTAGGGCGCACGATAGCTCGTTGGAAAGGTATTGACGAGGAGTTTCATTTCGGTGGATCAATGAGATACTTTGACTATTATTGAGGTGCTCGGTCACGAAAAAATGTCATTTAGACCCTCAAATGGCCTCGGAAGTTCAGGAATCGAAAAACTGCTAAAAATAGTAAGTTTCCAAAAAAATTGTTTTGAGCTAGTTGGAAAATGTGGGTGGCCACCAAGATCCTCATCGATCAATCCTCCCCCACAAGGAAGCGATGGTCTCCATTTCGTTGAGTGCCCCCATCAAATGAGGATTTTTCTGTTGAATTTGGCCTCGGGTGAGCCACTTTCCTTGGTACAGGAGTTGCCCTGCTTTGACAACCTGATAAAGATGGATCCTTTGTTGCCAAGCGTGTTTGACCTGTTAGTCCACAATCTGATCGATGGATGCTTGTTCCATGCATTCCAGTTGAGATCTATTAGTGTTAATTGTTCTTCTATCTTCAAGGTGTCCAATAATGGTGGAAAATAAGGCCGAATGAGGTCCACATTGAACACTAGGTGCAAGTAAGGAAGGGGGGAAGGTTGAGCTCAAAAAAATTGTCACCCACAACCTTGGTGATGGTGTAGGGTCCATAACGAAGTGGACGAAGCTTTTGATGAGGCCCTGTAAGGTGTTATTTCTGCAAGTGTAACCAAACTTTGTCTCCCACTTGAAACTGGTGTGGCACCCGATGTTGATTATGGCACTACTTGTACTTGGCATTGGACTTCTGTAAAATATCTTGAACTTGTTGGTGTATGCTCTAGATTTGCTCAATGAAATGAGTGGCTTTGTCAACTCTAGTTGGAGCATGCAACGAATCTTCCTAAGTGGCCACAAGGGGTAGTGCAACATCCATGGAACCCAATGGTTGAAATCACAACCCCACCTGAAAGGGCTTATGTTTAGTTGAGCTATGTATGGCTCTGTAGTAGTTGTGATGAACATAGGGAAGACTCTCATCCTAGGTGTGAGGGTGCTTGGAATTTTACATGTGCATGATGTGTACGATCATTTGGTTGATGACCTCAGTTTGGCCATTCGTCTAGAGGTGGAAGGCAGTGGACTTGGTGAGCTTGGTTTTCAGTAGTGACCAGAGGTTCGACTAGAATGTGATGAAAAATTGACTGTCCCAATATCAGATAATGGTTTTTTGGATCCCAAAGTGTACCCACACTCATTCGAAGAAGTGTTGGGCAGTGGCCTTCGTTGTGATTCTCTTCTTGCAGGTGGCCATAATCCCCATCTTGGAAAAACGATCAACAACCAAAAAAACACAATCATTTCCCTGCTTGGTGGATGGAAGGCCTGACATGTAGTCAATTGAGATGGATTCCAAAGACCTGTCAAGAGTAGGAATAAGAGTGTACAAACCTTGTTTCTTAGTGGCTAGTTTGGAAATAACACAAGTAGTGTAGGACCGGATATACTTGCTGACATCCTGTTGAAGTTTCGGCCAGTAGAAATGTCGTTGCAACACTACCACTGTCTTTTCCATGCCAAAGTGTCCTTCCACCCGAATGTAGTGGGCTTCCCAAATAAGCTTTGTTTGCTTGCTTGATGGAACGCAAAGATGGCCCAGATGGCACAACAACCTGTCTTGAAGATGGAAATTAGTGACAGTTGTGTTTGCGCCCAACATCTGGTAGGTGTTAGCGAAGCTAGGATCTGTCTCATAGAGGTGGGGCCATCTAGATGTCTCGTGGATGCAATAATCGAGCAATATGGTGAGTGTCGCAACTGTAGGTTGGCTGAGGCAATCAATGACTCGGTTGGTAATTCATTTTTTATACTTGATGTTGAAATGGAACTGCTGCAAATATGTGGACCACTTCTAATGGTGGTCATTCTGCAATTTTCCTTATGTCTGCATGAACTACAATGCCTTATGATTAGTGTAGATTCCTATCTCCTTTCCGAAAATGTAATACCTCCACTGGCAGCAGGCTTGCACAATGGAGTACATTTCTTTGTCATAAGGTGCTTACAAATGACATATGATAATGTCTCACTATGATAGGCCAGGGGGTGGCCATTTTGAGTGAGTGACTGCACCCACAACATAGTTTGAAGCATCTGTATCGATCTCAAAGGGTTGTTGTAGGTCAGGCAATGAAAGCATTGGGGAGAAGCATAAGCATTGCTTTAAATCATCGAACAATTTCTTTTAGGACATGCCCCACACATTTTTTTCCTTATCACCACCCCTCGTTATTTGGATGAGGGTCCATGCAATATGGGAGAATCCCAACATGAACCTGCAATATAAATTGACAAGGGATAAGAAGATCTAAGACTCAATGATCATGGTTGGGGCTAGCCAGTCACGAATGACTTGGATCTTGGCTGGATCAAAATGCACACCATGCGCATCAACAATGTATCCTAGGTACTGGACCTTGTCCATGCCAAAGGACCATTTTTCCAAGTTGGCATATAGCTTGTGTTGTCGCAGAGTGTGTAAAACTTACTGAATATGCTGCAAGTGCTCTACCCAAGTATTGTTGTAGACAAGGATTCCCATTTTTCCAAGTTGGCATATAGCTTGTGTTGTCGCAGAGTGTGTAAAACTTACTGAATATGCTGCAAGTGCTCTACCCAAGTATTGTTGTAGACAAGGATTCCATCTAGATACACCACCACTATATAATTAGTGAAACACTCTTCCCACAATACAGACACACCACCACAAGGAGTACTAAAATGCTCTACCCATAATCCTAATGCTAGAGCTGCCCATAATTATTTGATTGTCGAAGATATGGTTCAAACCCCTTATGTGATGTCAGCTTTGGAGGTGCTCTAGACCCGTCCTTCATAGGGAAACATCTTGCCATATGATTTAGGATCTCTAGACCCGTGTGGCTCGAAGGTTATTAAGTTTAACATCACAGATTTTAAGCCTCGCTTGCCTTACCATGTAGCCTTTCAATTCCATGTGGAATACACTAAATTTACTGTCAAACACATTGTAATTGATGAAGGTGTTGCAATGTGCGTGATGTTCCTAATATGTTGGAAAACCATTAGATCTCCGACTCTATCCCAATATATGACTATGTTGACAACATTTGATAGTTGTTCGTTTTGATCCCACGAAATTCTTCCTTCTTTTCCAGTCTAGGTAGGTGGAAAGACAATGGAGGTTGATGTCGAGGTGGTCGATGCACCTCTTGACTATAATTTACTACTAGGGAGTAATTGGACTTATTCCATGACCACGGTCATGTCATCTATTTTCTGCACTTTATGTTTTCCTCACAAAGGGAAAATAGTGATGATTG
>CBVK0100099320.1:1543-26201 GCA_900067695.1 Picea abies
ATAATAAGCCTCTTCGAGGGGGAAACCTCCTTTTACCCCACTTAAATGTTCAAGTACAAGATGCTTCAAAATGAAAATGTCTCCCTGGTATATATAGGAGACTAGGAGGTATAATTACAACTAATGGCCTAAAGCCGACATGAATAAAATAAAATTACTAATCTAAATTACAACTAATGGCCTAAAGCTGACATAAATAAAATAACATTACTAATCTAATATGCCCCAATTAAGGGGTAATGAGCCAATATTAGGGCTTAACATGTACTAATTTACCAACATTAAATTATCAACCAGGGAGTCATAGACTTAGAGATGCAAGCATAGGAAATGCAAGATTCGAGCCTAGTCTAGCTTATTCTAAAGCCATAAAACACACTTCAAAATGGAATGCATGAAAGCAAAGTTGGGATTAAAATTAAAGTGCAAGAATCCAAAGTACAAGAAATGATATCAAGTGCAGGAAATAAACAAGCAAGGCAATCTGAAAGTAAATGCGGAATTTACCCAAACTGGCATTCAAATCAGTCAATTGGATGAGGTTACTCAAACCCTCATGTATGTGTGCTAATGACCTAAAGGGAAATTTACAATTTTTATGAGAAAATCCACCAAACTCCTAATTAATCCTATATTGAAAAAATTATGTAACCTAAAGACTTAAACACACTTTAGAGACTTGTCCTCGAGAAAAGATGCACCCAAAAATGAAAGTGAAATCAATGTCTAGGTATGGGATTAATTTTGTTTTATGTACAAGAATGAGCGTGTTGGTACAGAATTAGTTTTGTCTCATATCCAAGAATTGCTTCAATCCTTTAGCATTGCATATGTATTTATATAAAAGCATAACAATCAAACATATAGCAATATATTCTCAAGACAACATAGGAAGGATTAGTATATACAAAGATTACATAATTTTCACATAACAAATTGGTAACTAATGATAAAAACAATTAAAACAATGAAGACAAAACACTAAGACACTTTAACAATATAACAAGTGAATAAGATAACAAATAATTCAAAGCTATATACAATAAGTAATACATAATAAATAATGTAATAATGCACATGGTGTCATAGCAAAACTATTTACAATCACATGGTAAAACAATATATATAATTCTAATGACAAATAGAAATAATATATAATAAGAAATAAACAAATATAGGGATAATAACACAAACGATACAACAATATGTACGCTACAACAATTAACAATAAAAAAATTATAAACAATTAACAATATAAAAATATGTGCAATTCACAATACAATGTGCACAACCATTATTATACAACACAAAACAATATAATGTACAATGCCAAAAAAAGAGCAATCTCTCAAATCAACTGAGTGAAATTGAGTGAATCATGATCATAACTTCACAGAAATGAAAAATGGAGAAACCAAATTTTCTGCTTTGTTTTTAATTGTTCTCATGAGTTTTTGTTGCAACATTGAAATGTTTGCAGAAGAAGAGAGTTGGAGTTTGGATCGGTACAAATAGAATATGGGTGGAGCGAATTTGGTTATCAATAGATCCAGAGTGTTAAGAGATAAAGGTAAATTTGCATGGCGAAGAAGAGAATAGAAGGTGCAGGTGTTCTATCTTATGGTTTGTTCTTTGAAATTCACAATTAAATTACCAAACTAACTTCACAAAACTGAAATCAAACAACACCTGTGAAACAAAGAATGAAAAATGAAGAAAATATAAATTGGATATGAATTAACCACACTTGCAATCTAACTATCAAAATAAAAAGGCAGAATGTTACCCAGGAATAAGGGTCCCTTCCCAACCTGACTAACGCTACCAAAAAAGATTAGATGAAGCTGAAGGAATGTACAAAAATTCATGAACAAGTAACCTTCATTAATGGGGGAACAACTTTTCTTACAAAAGAGAAGCACACATGCATGCTATCTTAATGAATCTCATTTTCTTCTATCAAATCCAAAACAAGACTAGGCATCCCCTTGATTTACATAATGGGCATAGTTATATGCAAAATCCTTGATCTAGAAGGTGGAAATGACTCCTCCATTATCGTAAAAGAAGAGTTACATAAATGAATATATCAAACCATCATATGGTTTTTAGAAAATATTAAAACCATACTACCATAAATCTTGGACTTGTGATCATGCTGGAATACTTTGACTGATTATTTAATTATGGTTCCATGTTTATTATAAATATCTAGATGGCATATTTTGTTTCTTCCAAACCTGGGTACATCCCGAAATCAGTACAGATGTCAATCAAAGAACCAGCAATAACTCCTCAACCATTCATTTGTTTGGAAAATAGTTCTTCGAAGACCCAATTTTCCATGCTATAAACAAAACCCATGTTCCAGATTCTTCCAATTTGTCTTCATGTGCACAAAAATGAAGGGCGGCGTTGACCATCTAGAACTTTTATTAATTTGGATGAATTATTCCCCCTGAGATGGAGGCCCACACATGTGACCTAGGTGGATTTTGGCTCATAGATATGGTTGTCGACGCCACTGTGGAGAAAACCCATGTTTCTGAATTTTTCCAAAAAGCACATGAATATGCTAAACAATGAATTGTACCAAAATGAGAGTGTTGAGTAGGAATGTTGAACTGCAATAATGGTACAATAATGTTGATCGTGCTAGTACAAGAATCACACTTCAAAAACCATCATAAGTAAATCATGATATAATCATCTTTTAACCACTGAAATGATAGAAAAGACGATGTATTAACCACACTAGATAAAATGACGAATGATGGCATTTAATTAGGGTTTATGGTGTGTATTGACAATGAAATGTGGGAAAAGGTGTAATAATGAATGTTTTTGTACAACGGAAAACATGGCAAAAGTGGAGCTCAACATACATCAATGATGCAGAAAAATAATAAGTAGAAGTTGAAGAAGCTGTAGTAGAGGATGATGTAGAATAACGCTTGTTGAAAGCAATTGTCAAGTTGGGAGATAGAGTGAAGATATACATCCCAATGTATGAAGGAAATTTAGATGATGAAGAATTGTTGGATTGGATAATATCCATGGACAAGTACTTTGAATATGAAAAAATCAATGAGGAGAAAAAGGTGAATCACAGTGTCACCAGATTAAAAGGACATGCAACACTGTGGTGGGATGAATTGCAGGCTAACAAAAGATGTAAAGGCAAGCAAAATATCAAGAGTTAGGATAGAATGGTAGCTAATATGAAGGACAAATTCATACCCAAGGACTATCAGATAAATATGTTCAGGAAGTTGTAGAACATGAGATAGAAGGGAATGATAGTGAAAGAATACACAGAGGATTTTTACAAACTGAACATCAGAGCTAGAAAGACAGAAAAATATAATGAAAAGGTTTCCAGGTATATAAATGGCCTGAGATATGAAATCCAGGATGAAATCAACATGATGGCAGTGAGGACAGTGGAGGATGATTATAATACTACGTTGAAGGCAGAGGAGAAGTTGGCCAAAAAATAGAGCCAGGGAACCAGAGGAAGAAGTTTAAAAAGAGGCAAGGGAATTTCCCATGATAAGGAACAGAATCCAAAGGTTGAGACTAAAAAACACATGGTCACTTATAAAGACATGGAATTTCCTGAGGGATACACTATGGCAGATTAAAATCTTTTCCTCAAGGAATAGGAAGAGGCGGAGGAGGAGAAGTGAAGTGTTATGCCTCTAGAAAGACTGGACACATGTCTGGGGAATGCCCCGAGAGAAAGAAACAAGGAGGAGGCGAAGCTCACATTTTGGAAGAACAGAAGTGGAATGTTGAAATAAAAGGTACAAAAGATGGGAGATATTTGATTATGAAGAAGGTTCTGTTAAACCCAGAGCTAGAGGTGGAAAAACTAGTGCAGAGGAACAGTCTGTTCAGAACAACCTGCAAGACTAAATATAGAGTGTGCAAGGTGATAGTTGACAGTGGGATCATTGATAACTTAGTATCCATAGAGATGGTCGAGAAATTGGAGCTGGAGGAAACTTCACATCTGACTCCATATAAGGTCTCATGGTTGCAGAAAGGTCACCAGGTAATGGTAACTAAACAATGCCTAGTTGAATTTAAAATAGGCAAATATAGAGATGACATTTTGTGTGATGTGATTTCCATGTATGTATGCCATGTTTTTTGGGGGAGAACATGGTAGTATGACAATAATGTCATTCATGATGGGATAAAAAATACTTATACATTGGATAAGAATGGTAAGACAGATATGTTGCTTCCAATAGAGGAAAATAATGTAAATAAAGAAGCCAACATAAGTATACTTCTCATGAGTGGGAAGGAACTCTTGATTGAAGTCAAGAAGGAATAGGAGATGCAGTTTGTTGTGGTGAGGAAACACAGAGTTATCCTTACAAATAATTCTATGGATGATCTTCTTGAAGAAATCTGGGAGTTGTTGGAGAATTTCGCTGACATAGTAGTGGATGAGTTATCAGGATCATTTCCACCCATCAGTAGTATCAACCATCACATTGATCTAATAGTAGGAGTGAGTCTTTCAAACAAAGAAACTTACATATTGACATCTCAGGAGAATGAGGAGGTAAAGACACAAGTCCAGGATTTGATGGACAAAGGTTTTGTCAGAGAAAGCTTGAGTCCATGTACAGTACCAACTGTGTTGAGTCCGAAGAAGGATGGAGGATGGATAATGTTTACAGACTCAAGAGGAATAAACAAGATCACCATCAGATACAAATTTCCTTTACCTAGGATAGATGACTTAATGGATTGTTTGAGTGGAGCAAATTATTTTTCAAAGATAGGTCTGAAGAGAAGGCGATGAGTGGAAAACAAACATCAAAACAAATGAAGGGTTGTATGAATGGCTTGTTATGCCCTTTGGCTTAAAAAATCTCTCGAGTACTTTTATGAGGTTGATGAATGAGGTAATGAAATATTTTATCGTCAAATTTGTGATTGTATATCTGGATAATATACTAGTCTTTAGTAAAACTCAAGAAGAGCAATTGAGATATTTAACTTTAGTGATGAGGAGATTGTAGTGGGAGAAGTTGCTGATAAATCTAAATAAACCATCTTTTATTAAAACACAAATCATTTAATTGGGTTTTTTGATCTCTTCAAATGAATTGAATATGGATCCAGAAAAGGTGAGAGAAATCAAAGAATGGTCGTCGCTAAGGAGCATATTTTTGGTGAGAAGCTTCCATGGATTAGCGAGTTTCTATCGGAAGTTCATTAGAAATTTGAGTGGAATTGCTACACCAATAATGGATAAGGTGAAGAAGAGACACAATTCTTAAGTGGATAGAAGAAGATGAGAAAACCTTCCATATGTTAAAGGTGAAGATAACAGAACAATTGATTCTAGTCTTACCATATTTTGGGAAGACATTGTCAGTGTTTCATGGAAACCTTTGTTATAACCCTATGTTTGATAGGATCAGATGGTGACTGGAAATGTTTTATTCTTGTTGTATTTTTTATTGTAAATAATATTTCATTCTACAAATAACTTACAAAAGAAAAGAAAAGAAAAAGAAAATAAAAGAAAAAGAAAAGAAAAGAAAAAGTAAAAGAAAAGAAAAAGAAAAGAAAAGAAAAATAAAGAAAGAATAAAAAAGGGTATGAAAACAAAAATGATGAACCCCATGCAATAAGAATATCTTGATACATACAACCTAAACATGGTCAAGTCTTTTGAATTTATGTTGATAGGATTAGTGAATAAAGCTTGGCTAAACTGTTTAATCTTAGCCAAGTTAGTTAGGCTAGCTAGTGAATAAAATTGATCAAATTGTTTAAACTTGATCAAATAGCCCCAAGGTAGAGTAACTTTTATCCCAACAATCTAATCTGGGTTAATTTTGTTAGGTAAATAGATTATGACATAGGTTAGTTGGTTTTTCTTTCAATAAAGCAAGCATAAAGTTGGATGAGATTCTTTGTTTTGATGTTAGAAGGTTGTGTTCTAACCCCTTGGTGGAAAAATGAAAAGAAGCAGTGAAAAAAACCCACAAAATGACATTATCCTAAGTTTTCCACAAGCTAATATCGGTTTCGCACTATGATTAATTGGTGTGCCTAGATCAATGGCTAAGAAAAAAATGCTCATATCTACAACCGACAAGTAATATCTGTCGAGCTGCAGATATACCATGTAAATCAACATTTAATTGTCAACCCGGGAAGGTAGACTTAGAGGAACCAGCACAGGAAATGCAGGGTTGAAGAGGGGGTTTAAAGGATGCCAAGCTAATCTCTGAACTGCTAAAAGAAACTCGCTGGAAAGAGCTATTGTACCCTACTTTGCTCTGTACTACTCGGTACTACTCGGTACTAACCGGTACTCTTCTGTATATGCATGTAAAAGATAAACCCTTTACTGTACTCAAAAGAAACTTCTCTATCTCATGAGATATCAGACTAGTTCATGAATGTTAAGTAGTCTAAATGTGAAAACTGAAGGAATGAAAACAATGGCTGGAAAGATAATGCTAAACGCTCGGTTGTAATGAAATGAAATACTACTTCTATTAAACCACTGAGAAAACTACTGAAAGATGAAATCAAATATGAAATCTACTGTAAACACAATGTATCAGCTCTATTTCCATCGAAGGGGGCCCTTCCTTCTCTGTCAATAGTCTGTTCTCTAAATCAACGCATACTAGCAAATAAATAACTTATAGCTAAAATGGCAAGAACAGAAATCAGATTACTAGAACTCTCACTATTTTATTGAAATATAAGGACAATACAACTGCTTGGAGACTCTCATTCCTCTATTCTTCTACCCTATGCTCCATCTCTCCTCCTTTCTCCAGCATAGCCCCATTTTCTCCTCTTCCCTACATATTTCTCTACATCATTTTCCTTTCTCAAGCATAGCATAACATTTTTTTTCCTTTTCCTACATATTTCTCTGCATCCTTTCTATCCCGTATTGAGCATAGCATAACGTTTTTCTAACCCTCTGGCAATGCCTCGCATCTCCTTACATACGTTCCAGATCTTTGGCAATGTTACATAATGTTTCCAACTCTCTCTGGCAATGTTACACCATGTTTCATATCTCTGGCAATGTTACATAACGTTTCTAACCTCTGGAAGTCGTGGCTTTGCACCCTAGAAGTTATAAAATGGTTTTAAGAATATCACCGGAGGATGAGACACGTTTTACATAGTCAATCATGCCACGATTTCCTTCCTTGCGTTATGCACGAATTTAAATGCTTGATGCCAGCTGTTTCAACGATTCAAACAAACGGTTCCCCCCAGGACCAAGCTCCAGTGAATACAGAGAAAGATTTTGTCCAATGATTGAAACAGTTGTGCTCCAAGGCCCTTGAATTCAGAAGGATATGCTATCTATCCAATTTGCCAGCCCATCATACAATAAGCTTTAGAAAAAGAGAATACATTGATAATGTATGGAGCCTCTACACAAGTATGTTTCAACCCATCATAAAATAATCATAAGTATTATCCTCTATAAGACAACACCCTGCATTCTTGCAAAGTTCAGCTATTCTCCATAGAAGAGGATTATTGTTGCATTTATAGTTGAATTCTTCGCTCATTTGTGGCTTTGGAAGCACTTCATGGTTTCTGTATACAATGGAATATATATGTGTAACAGCACATAAAGAATGCCATTTGCTAAACAAAAGACTTCAGGAGAGTAAACAATATTTTCAAGAACCAGCAAGAAAATGTTATAAATCCGGAGCCCAACATCCCCCCGTGCCCAGCCTTTTGCATGTCCTCATGCAAACGAATTCACCTCTTTAACACTGGCACAGTAATAGGATGTTAACAATCCCAAGAACTATCCATCTTGATTAATAGGAACTGCTGAGAAGAACCCCTGCACTCTGAGCATATGCTGTCAACTTATCCAATTTCCATATCAAACCTTTCAAACCTTCTAAGAGCTAGGTAAATTTAGCAGCTTCGTTGATATCTTCACTGGGTGCGAGCTGGTACCTGGTACTGGTAAGCTCTGTTTAGTATCAACATTATGTTAAAGAGACAAATATATCAGGAATGGCGCTCAACATTTAAACTCTTGATGGCCACGTCCAGAACCCAGGAAAACAAATAGCTTAACCAATGCACAAATCCTTCATCATTATCTGCCATTCCATTGTTACAATGAGTAATACCATTAATAAGATTTAGAACACCTCTATTTAGTAGCTTGTACACACGGCTGGGAGTACTTGATGTCTAAAGGTAGTAGTGATAACAAAATGGATGCATAGTGTTGCAATGATATCAAAAAGAGTGCCACAGCATATGAGTGAGGTTTTGCAGAAGTCCAGAATCTGCAACAAAATGTATCAAATCCAGAGATGAAGATTGTATGAGTCATCATATGGTTCGAGTGAGATGAGATGAGACTCCGTCTGAGTGAGCTAGAACATTCTGAATTATGGAGAGTCCTCATCGTATATATCCACCTGAAATCAAAGAATGTTGCATTTCTAATACAATAAGTCATGAACCTTCTAAAAATTGTATTTAATCATTAAAATAAAAGGAAATTAAGAGATGACCATACGTTACTAGACTTGTTGGGTATTTAGTTGTATGAGTGAGAATATAAATGCGTTTATAAGGTGAGAGAGCAAAATAAGGGGTGTAGAAGTGAATGTAGAGGGTTCAAAAAGTGTTATATCGGCGAGCCAACAGTGAGCAAGGTAGATGTTGTCCTTCCAGCAGTGCATATGGAAGGTGTATAAATGGAAAAATATTGTTTCATTCACTAAGCACACTCTTAACATCCGTGAAATGAACTGTAAAAGTGGTCCGGGATAAAAGGGTCTATTAGCACAATTGTTAGTCATGTACAAGAAGAGATTCTTTTTTTTATTGGAGTGCTATAGACAAATGAAAGGCTTCTCAAATTTCTGCAATAACATTGTTCTTTGCATTTAAATATGCTTTCCTTGGTATGTAAAAGTGAGCATTCTCTATAGCCAATTTCTTTCTCTGATACAGAGACCTTGAAAGACTTCAGTATTGATTTACCTTTTAGTGGGCTTTCTTCATCATTTTATTTGCCTATGCAAGGGTAGCATTTTTTTGAGCACCACATTCTCGCTGGTGGTGAATGGTATCTTTCAAAACTTGCCTTTTACCCTGTTTTATTCCATTTCCGTGCAATTGCAATCTTCATAAGTCTGTATTTAATTTACCTTCAAATTGAGCTCATGAAATGTATGAAATATTTTATTTTTTCTACTTTCAGTTTCCTCATGGATAGCATCCCCCTCTTCATACTTAGATTCTGCTAAGATTTCTTCTTGCTCCTTGTATTTTAAGTTCTTCTTGCTCCTTGTATTTTACTTCCATGTGCAAGGACACCGTCTTTGTTAGTGTGCCACAATCACTTTTATAATTGTTGGGAGCGCTTCATACTCTATTAAAACAGCAGTGAGTTTACTGTCAGAAGCTGGGAGGTTTGCCAATATGCCTGTTGTGGCTGCTTGTACATCACCTTTAGAATCATCTTCAAGAAAACTTACAAAAAGATGCAACTTATTTTTGTTTAATAGAAATATTGAGACCTCCTGAGAACCCCCCTCTGAAAGGAAACATAGCAATTTAATAACAGATTTGCATATTTTTGAATCAGAACAGAAATTTCATTTACTTCCCTGGCAATTGTCCTGACAATTTGTCCATCTGGTGCAGAAACGCTGGTTGCTCTGTATGGTGTAAGATCTTCCCCATTGATCAAGACAATATCAAGACACCTCCTCCTTGCTTCTACAATTGATAATTGTTTTGAAAGCCTCCTTACTCACCTGACCTCCTCGCCATGTAGGTTTTAGCACTTCCTTTACAAATTCTGCAAGAACTGATCTGAAAAGCTTCATCATTCTAATTTCTTTACTCTTCTTACTTTCATCATGTGGATGAGCTTGATCTGTGGCAATGTCTCCAATATTTTTTGTTGTTGCTTCTGTGGTAATGTCTCCAGCATTTGTTGCCCCTGTTTCTAACAAGTGTCCTGGACTGCAGCTTTTACCTTCTCGTCTAGGACTTCCATTCACTATTACAGCTATACCAACTTGCACATCTGCATGTGCTACATCTTGAGATTCAGTCCTTTTCAAAGAAAGCTCTGCACTATTTTTATGTCCATTGTTTCCAACTATGTCCTGAGGTCTGGAGGGAGTACTAGGTTTGGTCTTTCCATCCTTATTATGGGGACTAACATTCTGCAGTACTGGAGTTCTATCTGGTTCCACCAACACTTCCTTCACATCCTGAGCTGAAGTAGTATTATCATCCTTTTTCAAAGATTTTTGAGCTCCAACAGAATGTTCAATACCATGGTATAAAGGATCGTACTGGTTTTCTTGAGCTAATATATCAAGATGAGGTTGATCAACAGCAGAAAGCACATCTTTACTTGGTTGATTTAGGTTAAAAGCAGAAAGGCCTAGATTATGTTTAGCAGTATAAAGTCCATGTATATCTTTATCAGGTTGATTAACAGAAGAAAGTCCCAGTATGTCATTATCATTCCTTCTGCAGCTAGAAAATGCTTTGAATCCATCCTAACACTCTGTGGGGACAAGAACATCATTAACTAGTGGTTGAGCATTATAATTTGGATCATGTCGTCCCTCTTCTCCTCATTGGTCTGAGACCATGGTTTAGATGGAAAACAGAGGATAGGGAACATATGAGATATAGGGACAAGTACGAGATGATAATGGCAAACAGAGGGAAAGGAAAATGAATATCACTGGATGATGATGCTTTGAAAGGTGGAAGGATATGGATTTAGCAAGTAGTATAAGTATAAGTCATAATAAAATTTCCTTAAATTTAATGATATAAATAAATTCAAAGAAGAATTCATACCTTAAAGTATTGTTACCTTTCAGAACCAGATTGAGCTCAACTGTGTGCTGTCAGGTTCTGTTGTATAATGTAAGTAGAATGAGAGGCCTGTAGCAGAACACAAATTCTGTTCTTGTCTTGCTTCAAAGCTTATGCTGTTATGAGTCTGATGGGTTGTCCTCTGTGCTGGATGTTTATAGAAAACAGAAGAATAGGCTGTTCTTCAGAACTGCAAACTAATGAAACTTTCAATGAGTACCAAAACTGCGAAGTCTTCATCCGAATACTTCCTTTCTGTGCAGTTCTACCTATGTGAATAAATGTTGCTGATGTCCTTTTTATTTGTAGAAAACATAAACTATTCAAAGGTGCTATCTTTTATTCACTATCCTACCTACCTACCTAAAGAAAAAGAGACATTTCTTTAAGTATAGGCAAATAACCAGTGTAGCCACTGTCTTAGCAGAATCAATAATGAATTCATGCCCTTTGATAGAAGATATAGATGTATAATTACCAAGGCATGCTGAGCAAGCAACACCGGTCGCTTGACTTCCAAGATTTGCTGAAGAAGAAGAGCATCTGAAGGCTGTAAAACAGATTGAAACCAATGTTCAATATGAGTATGCATACCAGGTTCTATTGCTACTGGAGTTTCTAACTGCTCATTGTTCTCTGTAGGCTGGCAAAGGTGTGCACACAGAACCACTGAATCAACTGTTTCCTCCTCCATCTCTTGGGTTGTAGAGATCTCTTCAAGTTCCTGCAAGATGCACGAAATCTCCTGCAACAATCTCTTCTTCCATTCCTTCAATCTTGAATCCATTAGTCAATTTTTGTGATTTTTTCTTTTGTTGTAGGGGGTTTGCTAAAAAGATTTGCAAGTCACACCAAATAACCAATTCTGAAAACTAATTTGCAAACTCACACTTGCCTGAAATGAAATCTGCATACTTGCTAAATGAAATATCCTTCTACTGAGAATGAAAACACACTTGCTCTATGTAAACTGAAAGCAACAAAAACTTTGCTGAAAGGAAATGGCATCTGCTAAAAAGAAAGGCACTCTGTTCTGAAATGAAGATTACTTCTACTTAATCAAATGCACACCCTCTTATACTGATGAACTTGATAGCACTCTTTACTTCTACTTGCAGAAATCAAATCTTCTTGGCAAAACTTTGGAGCCCACTCTCCAATCCTTTTTAGTACCTCCCCAGCAACGGCACCAAAAATGTCGAGCTGCAGATATACCATGTAAATCAACATTTAATTGTCAACCCGGGAAGGTAGACTTAGAGGAACCAACACAGGAAATGCAGGGCTGAAGAGGGGGTTTAAAGGATGCCAAGCTAATCTCTGAACTGCTAAAAGAAACTTGCTGGAAAGAGCTACTGTACCCTACTTTTCTCTGTACTACTCGGTACTACTCGGTATTAACCGATATTGTTCTGTATATGCATGTAAAAGATAAACCCTTTACTGTACTCAAAATAAACTTCTCTATCTCATGAGATATCAGACTAGTTCCTAAATGTTAAGCAGTCTAAATGTGAAAACTGAAGGAATGAAATCAATGGCTGGAAAGATAATGCTAAACCCTCAGTTGTAATGAAATGAAATACTACTTCTATTAAACCACTGAGCAAACTGCTGAAAGATGAAATCAAATATGAAATCTACTATAAACACAATGTATCAGCTCTATTTCCATCGAAGGGGGCCCTTCCTTCTCTGTCAACAGTCTGTTCTCTAAATCAACGCATACTGGCAAATAAATAACTCATAGCTAAAATGGCAAGAACAGAAATCGGATTACTGGAACTCTCACTATTTTATTGAAAGATAAGGACAATACAACTACTTGGAGACTCTCATTCCTCTATTCTTCTACCCTATTCTCCATCTCTCCTCCTTTCTCCAGCATAGCCACATTTTCTCCTCTTCCCTACATATTTCTCTACATCATTTTCCTTTCTCGAGCATAGCATAACGTTTTTTTTCCTTTTCCTACATATTTCTCTGTGTCCTTTCTATCCCGTCTTGAGCATAGCATAACATTTTTCTAACCCTCTGGCAATGCCTCGCATCTCCTTACATACGTTCTAGATCTCTGGCAATGTTACATAACGTTTCCAGCTCTCTATGGCAATGTTACACCACGTTTCAGATCTTTGGCAATGTTACATAACGTTTCTGACCTCTAGCAGTCATGGCTTTGCGCCCTAGAAGTTATAAAATGGTTTTAAGAATATCACCGGAGGATGAGACACGTTTTACATAGTCAATCATGCCACGATTTCCTTCCTTGCGTTATGCACGAATTTAAATGCTTGATGCCAACTGTTTCAATGATTCAAACAAATGGTTCCCCCCAGTGCCAAGCTCCAGCGAATACAAAGCAAGATTTTGTCCAATGATTGAAACAGTTGTGCTCCAAGGCCCTTGACTTCAGAAGGATATGCTATCTATCCAATTTGCCAGCCCATCATACCATAAGATTTAGAAAAAGAGAATACATTGATAATGTATGGAGCCTCTACACAAGTATGTTTCAACCCATCATAAAATAATCATAAGTATTATCCTCTATAAGCCAACACCCTGCATTCTTGCAAAGTTCAGCTATTCTCCGCAGAAGAGGATTATTGTTGCATTTATAGTTGAATTATTCGCTCATTTGTGGCTTTGGAAGCACTTCATGGTTTCTGTATACAATGGAATATATATGTGTAATAGCACAGAAAGAATGCCATTTTCTAAACAAAAGACTTCAGGAGAGTAAACAATATTTTCAAGAACCAGCAAGAAAATGTTATAAATCCGGAGCCCAACAATATTAGAACCCTCCAACCATTCTAACTTTAACAGAGAGGCAGTGGTCCGCGTTGGTGGTATTCTCTAGTGTGCCCCATCCTAACATGGCACGTTTGTGTTAACTCGAACCCCCCTTGCTCCAAACCAGTTACCGCCTACCCCCCCCTCGGAGTAAACTACCATAATTGTTTCCGATACCACCACCGCCTCATGAAGTCACACTCCACTACCATCACTTATAAGTCATGTGTCATTATTTTTCCAATGTACATTTCCCCCCAATCACCTATCACACGTCAAATCCCATTCACTTGTCCTCCACTCCCTATCCTTGAAGTCATCCTCATGAACACGTCACCTATCTCTTACCCTCCTCATCCCCAAGATATATGTTGGCCAATCAATGTGGCCAAACATATCCGTTAAAATTGTTGACTTATCCATCACACCCCAACGGATACCCATTCATCTAGATAATCTTGTTTTTCACCATTTATTCACCATTCAGAATCGAGACACCGCTAAAATAATCATCCTCTTCATATTTTTTCCTTCAACCACCATTAATCTTTGGACATTACAGTCAACATCTTTATCTTTCATACTTTTGCAGGTACTAGTCGAAGTGATGGTGCCAAATTCCAAACACTCAGAGATCGATGAAAATCCATTCCTCCTGCCTCCCTTCGACCTCGATCGGATCCCTCTGGCCAACAAAGATTACCTGATCTCAAAACCCAAATGAGAATTTTCTTTTTCTGATTTACATTCATGGTTCAGAGACACCTTCCTAGACCAAAGTGACGAGATTGGACTCTGGGAGTCCAAAATCCCACTATATCATTTTCCCCAAATTCATCATTTCCTTGAGTTTTCCCTCAAGTGTCAAGTGCATTATCTTCCCAATTAGAGAGCTATTGTTTCATCATCTAGAGAGACCATTTTCACCATCCCACCTGAGGCCATTGATCAGATGATGCAAATACCCAGAGTTGAATCTGTTTCCCCTTTTACCATTGAGATTGTAACTGAAATATACCAGAAATTGTCCTTTCCCTAGAGAGTGCAGATTTTTGAGATTTTCCTCCCCGAGAGTGCCCAATTTCCCAAGAAAAATCCCCCCTACGATTCCCCCATTTTCTCAACAAAATCTAACCAAGTCTTTTCATCCCTGTGTTGTCTACTTGGGTACTATTCAGACGAATGGGTGGATGAACCCATCCTAGGTTTCTTTTCCATTTTCTCCACTAAAGAGAAATCCACCACCCAGTTCAACTTCAGCCAATTTTTGTCGATAACATTCACAAGAAACTTTTCAAATTTCCCACTGAAGGAATGCTCTGGTATTCTTCAATACTAGCCTACATGTTCCTATTTTTCCAGTCAAAGAAGTTTTCTTTTGTTCTATAGAAGCTTGATAAAGATGGAAATACATATCCGATTACAGCCTAGACATTGTTGGTAAGGAGGAACTCGTTTGAGTTCATTTTTAATCATTTCGTCGACCAATTTTATCATCCAGTGGTAAGAATGTTAAGCGGGTGGGAAGATCCCAAAATAAATGAAGAGATTCAGAGGATCCTACACCTGTCAGTTCTTTCTAAAATAGGGGATTTTCTTTTATACCAGGACCACATAGAGATCAAAGTCTATGGGTGTGAGTTGGTCCTACATAGAAAAGGGGAGAATTCATCATTTCCCCGAGTTTGCCCTCAAAGTTCCTGCCTATCAAGAGATTTTCCCTCGAATACATAAAAAAAATGATAAAATCTGATGACATTCATTTTGTGTCCTTTAAAAAGAAACAACAGCTCATAATTAAAGGTCAATTAGGTTCTTTCATCTACAATAGAAGAGTGGTAGGAGAAGAAGCAAACAATTTTTTACTGGAGATGAAGTTCAAGCAAAGTTTCACATGGAATTACGATCCTTGTGGCATCATCGTAAAAACCAGACTAAGGAATAAAATCTCTCCATATGCTCATGTTCCCAAACCAGAGATTGATAAGTTCATGAACCAGACAAAGTGGGAGGAGAACACTCTGATAGATACCGAACAACAGCTCCCTTCTACTAGTATTTCATAGAATGCTACCCCTCAGGAACTAATAGAGAAAAGACCCAGGAAAGATGTATCTCCCTCGGTCATTGAATTCTATGCAGATGATTTATAGGTTTATAGAAAAAGGTCCAAGAGAATTCATACACCTGACAGGTCCGGTGGAGAAGAGACTCAATCTACTACAGTCATGGAAGGGGAACATTCTCCATTTTCCTTAGGAAGCCAACCGACATGTCCACCTCCTCGTCAAAGAAGTACGGTGATACAAAATTAATGACCAAGTCCACACAAAAGCATTCAAGGATAAACCTTTTTGAGAAATATAACCTGATTAAGAAGAAAAATGAGATGTTGATGAATAGTACCTATGCTCAATTTTGGAAAAAATATCCACAACTCACCATAGAGTACTATTTTCCTTTGATATAGAAAAGGGGAGAATTCACATGGCCTACTTGCATGCACAGGTACCTAAGCCCAAAAAAAATTCCAAATATAAAAGGGAAACATTTGAGTTTGATGTTGCAGATGTACATTCGACTGATCAGATGGATTTACACAGACAGACTAGAGAAATTATTTTCTCCACCTTGGTGAACACCTCCACAACTGCAGCAAAGATACATGTTTCATTGAACAATGTTTAGACTCAGCTGAAGCTGGAGAAGGTGTCTTCTTTGGCAAAGGATAACAAAATTAATTCCCTGGAAGAAATGGTGCTCAAAATTGGGTACGATCCAACAAATATCAAAGCAGCAGAAGAGGTAATAAAAAATAAGAATACTAACATAGCTTCTCTAAACAAACAATTGAAAATATCTTCTACTAAAGATCCACCTCCTAAAGAGATGGTCGAGACTGAAGCCCAGAAAGAGGGGACGTTGAAGTTTATCATGGAGCAGAATGATCAAATTAAAGAAATGGAAGTCTAGCTGGACAAGATAGTTAAAGAGAAGGAGTAGAATGTGCCAATGGAATTCATACCATTGAATGCAGTCCCAATCACAGGATTCAGTATAGAAATGACAACATCAACTACCATAGGGGAAATTCCAGCAGCAACATCAGTGACAGCTCCAGATGTAATAGACCAATTGGCAAAAGTGATGGAATATATGACTCTGCAAGGGGTATAAATCAGAAAACTGCAAGAAGATATTCAAAATCTCCAAAAGTTGAATTCCACATTCCAGGCCAGATATAACACCTAGAGGGATAAGTCATACAAACTCAAACATGAATTGGAGAAACTGCAGAAAGAAACAGTCATGGCTAAGACTTTGTCAGAGGATAAAGAAAATATTTGGATGGACATTTGTCAATCAGTGATAGATATTTTTCACCTGACACAAATCATGTTTGAGCAGCATGATCTAGTGCAAAGATCCAAATAGGCCATCGACAGTATAAAGGGAGAACTTGGATAAATGTCTACAGCGGAAAATGAGATAATCAAATTCTTAAATTCTAAATCAAAAGAAGAGCTGGAAGCCCTACAAATTTAGGATAGGACTAGAACAATTCTAGAAGTTAAGAGAGACTTGACCAAGAGGGGACTAATTCTACAACTCGAGGAGAGATTTCAGGCAATGGATGTCACGGTACAGAGGTTTTTCAACAAGACTGAATCTTTGCAGAAGAAAGGTCTCCCAAGTTTATTTCTGATCAATAATAAGTTTATTACTTTCTCAGATTATAAATAGAATATTCTCACAATGTCGAAGGATGGGTCCAAGTTCACAGTAATAAAAGGTAGCATCACGGGAAAAGAATTCTTGGACACTCTAAGATTAGACCTGAGTATTCAACAAGAGATAAAGTATATTTTCATCACCAAACCAACCTTCACTAAGTACAAAAAGATGGATGAGGTGTACCAAAAGATGCTCAAAGTCAACATCCCCAGTCAATAGAGATGGGACGACCTGTGTGACTTGATCGACTAGAAGATGATGTGGATGTACAAATCATCACACAAAGCAATCAAAGTCAAGTTGATGACTCACCAACAACATTTCTGAAATCATCTCAAAGAATTTGACAGGTCATTAGCAGTTCCTACAATTCTGTATTTTGTTATCTAGTTAGTTAGATTCAGATTCTACCACGCCCTGATCATTAATTATAGGATCAATTGTAATTTTTCTTATAAATACTTCAAACTTGGAAGTATTGGGGGTTGATCTTTACTCCCAACCAAGTTGTAAACTATAATCTTTTTGAAGAGATCTAACAGTAATAAAAAGGGTGATTCATAGGATTCTTGCATGTTAATTGTTGGTGATGTTTACTCCTCTTCATTGAATGGTTTATCTTACCTCGTTATCATCTTGTTTTCTATATATGATCATTTAAAAGAAGTTAAAGTTGCATAATTTATCTTCATATACTCTGTTTCTAGATTTTAAAGATCTAAGTGTTTATCTTCCAATGTTGCGATAAATAAATTCTTAAATGATTCTTTTTTGTAGTTGATCATGCCATTTGTGTATGCTATCCATCACTTTAAATTCTCAAGGATCCAACATTGGCATTATCCTTCCCTGTGAAGAGACCTAATAAAATATGTTCTAAAATCTCAAACTTTAACATAGACCCCATAGCCCAATGGATACGTAAGCAATATTTCACCCTTTTTGTAAAACAAACAACATAGTCATATTTATTTAACTAGCCTAATATCGGAAACTTGAAACATATCTAAATCTTATAGAGAGATCCCTCTCTGAAACTGGCAGGGCTAGATCCCAGTTTTGAAGTGGTTGGATAAATTTTCCTATGATACATTTCTTCTACTGCTTGACAACCTCTGGGAATTTATAGAGTGATAAAATAGTGGCGACCATACTGGGGAACTAAACAAACTTTCTATCCTACAATTTATTTTTCCTAGATAAAGAAAACTTTGTTTCTGAATGAATCATAAAATGTAAATTTTAAAGAGATAATGTCTAGAGGTTGTTAATGTTTGTATATATTAGTTTAGATTTCTTATAAAATAAAAAAATCTAGCTCCTAAAAAAGTTTACACTAGGTCTCATCGCAATCTAGAACCGGTGACAACAGTAGACGATCCAGAAAAGTTACTCAGAAAGAAAAACACTATAGAAGGTTCTGGGAGTCACAGTCCTCTTCATAGGACCAACTCTCTCCCAGAGAAGTTGGTTTCCATCCAGGATCTTCAGTTTGACTTATCCTTTGAGAAAATCCTTTTTAGAACCAAATCTGACATCTTTGTAAGTAAGACAATCCTAGATCAAACCATCTTGCAACCCACAACCCCTGAAAAACTTTATCCGAGAACAGAATTTGATAAATGCTTCCTTCGAGAATTCAACAAGTTGGAATATCTAGTAGAAAATCTTATTCAATTTCTATACCAAGCTCACTTTCAATAATCTATAGAAATTTTTGCCCTGAATATTGCTGCAATGTCCATCAAAAATCAAATAATTCACTCTACATCCCCTAGCCCTACCTCTTCTACTTCTTCTGTCACTTCCCCTCCAATCACACAAGTTTTTGTTCATCCTCCTCCACCAATCATGGTATAAAGATATGATCCCTTGGTGTTGGTCGCTCCTTTACATGCCATGCCTCAGCACTATCAAACTAGACTTCCTCAGTTTGATGGTGTTGGTCCTCTAAATGGACAACAGCATGTTGATACGATCAACAATTATTTTGATTTGTAGGAAGTTGATGAAATCGATGTCCATATGAGGCTTTTTGCACAAAGTTTGACTAGAGAAGTCGAAAAATGGTTCAAAGCACTATGCCCTACTACCATAGTTGATATTTCTTCTTTCCAGTAGAGTTTCCTTCATAGATGGGAGGTAAAGAAAAATCCTCTTCATATTTGATCAGAATATGAGAATTTCAAAAGGAATCAAGGGGAAACAGTGCATGATTACTACATTCATTTCAACAATATTTATAATTCAATTCCATCTAATATTAAACCCCCACAAGGTTTTTCTTTAATCAAGTTCCCTAATGGATTTGATGCTAATATGTCATATCAACTAAGGGAAAGGAATTTTTTCATGCTAGAAGACATGAAAAAAAGTGCAGTAAGTGTAGAAACAAATATATTAGCCAAAAGAACCAGGCAAAGAATAGAGAGAAACATTACAATCAAAGAAGAGCCTTCCACATATTTTTCAGATGCTAAACTAGATTCCATAGTCATAAGTATGGAGAGAATGATGGAAATACTAACCATTGCTGACAGGAATCCACCCAGGGAAAACTAGCCTGCCCCTCAGATCATAAATCCAAACTTCAGAAGGAACCCTCCTCAAATCAGACAGAGAAATGTGAGATATCAAAGAGAGAAAGGGGGGCCTGATTAGTAGATTAGACCACCTCTTCAAGAGAATTACATTTATGATGGGGAGGAGGTAATCTAAGAGTTGTATGATACTCACATAAAATTCATTGGTGTTTACGATGATGACTACATTTTTGAAGAGAAAGAGATTTTTCTCCTCTCACAAACGAAGGTGAATGAGTAGGAAGAGGAAACAAAACAACAGGCCTTTGAGAATGCTATAATGGAGGTGCACATATAGTATAACTTTAGAATAAATAAGACTAACGACAATCCTACAAAGAAGGCTATTGAAACAAAGAAAATGACTGAGGCCAAGAAAACCTCAAATACTTCTCTCAAGGAAGCCCCTGAAAAGAATAATGTCGAATCTTCTACAAAAAGGAATCCTAAAATTATGCAAAGATCAAATCAAACCGAGCTCACATCTACTAGTCAGACAAATACTTCTGCCCAAAGAACAATGACATAAAAAACAGAAGTGCAAAGCCAATGAAAAACTTCCACTACTTTCATCCTAGAAGGGGAACTAGCCAAATTGAAAATTCCTATTCCCCTGTCTGAAATGATGATAAAAAATTCTTACAGGTTGCAAGTGATTAAAGAATTAAGAATTGAACCAGAGATAGGTACAAAATAATTGAATATTGGATCAAGAACACACTCAGACACCGTAAATATTACTGATGATCAACCTGAGCTCTTGTTCGGTCCTGAAGTGGATGGACAAACTGATAAGGATGTTGTTCCCCCTTTCTATATCAGTCTGAATATCCATGATAAAATCTTACACAACACTATGCTTGATTCCAATGCCTCTCACAACCTGATGCCCAAATTTGTGATGGATAAGTTGGGGCTTGATGTCACTACACCCTACGAGGATTTTCATTCTTTTGACTCTATCAAGCTCAAATGTATAGGGATAATTATATATTTATGTATCACCCTAGGTCAAATCCCAACAACAAGTATGGTTATGGATATCATGGTTGCAGAAATTCCCTCGAAATATGGTATGTTGTTATCTAGATCTTGGGGAACTAAGTTGAAAGGCACTTTGCAGTTAGATATGTCTTATGCTACCGTCCCAATATTTGGATAACAAAGAAGACTTTACAGAGAGACTCTGATGAAGTATATGGTTAGCAGTTAGGAAAAACCACACAACTACCCGTTATACTCTTCACACTCTGATCCTGATTCATTCATATTGTACAATGAGGGTGACCTGGACAATCGAATTTCTTAGTTGGAATATGATGCACCTGAGATGCAAGAAGATGAAGAAATCATTGAGGTAAAGAACACTGTAATAGTAGAAAGTGATGAACTACCATCCAATTTCTGGAGTATGGATTTTGATGGAGCTGTGAGAAAAGAGGGAGCTCGCACTAGAGTTTGGTTGCATAATCACAAATCAAGGTATTCAGAAAGCCAATATTACAAACTGAATTTCCAATGCACTAACAACATAGCTGAGTATGAAGATTTAATGCTCAGCTTGAAACTACTAAAGAAGGTTGGTGCCAAAAAAGAATATGGTAAGAGGTGAACTGCATTGGTCATTAAAAAAATTAAATGTGAGTATTCAGCCATGAATCCTAGACCAGAGCCTATAGAAATGTTGTTTTAGATTTTTTAGAATGTTTCACTGAAATCGACTTTCAAGTAATGCCCAAAGGATAGAACATACTAGTAGACAGATTGGCTACTTCAACAGCTGCATGAAAAATACCTTTCAAACCAAATCGCCAATACATAGTAGAGGTGAAGTGTAGACCAACCCTCCCAAATAACATCAGATACTAGTAGGTATTTGGCAATGATGATCAAATTGAAGACTTCCTGCAATGTAAGAATGATTTCGAATGTACAAATATAGATGTAGAGAGTGATGATGATAATGTAAATAAATCAGTTTTTGAAAATGATTATGTAAATAAAGTAGATTTAAATGAAATGAATAAAAATGATGAAGACTGTGATGTTTTTCATTTGAAAAACAATGTTTTACCTAGAGGTTTGGTCCTATTAGAAGACTTGTTTTATTTTAACGATGTAGAAAAAAAGCCTAATATTGAAGCTAGTGGTAAAGAGGTCGAAGAGTGTAACATAGGAAAAGAGGAAAAACCCAAGATGATGAAACTTTCAAAATCTTTACCCCCTAAGAAAAAACACAAATACATTGAACTATTTAAGGAATATGTTGATGTGTTTTCTTGGGGTTATGAGGATTTAAAATCTTATGACACAAGTATCATACAACATAGAATTCCAATAAAAGAAGAACACAAAATTTTTAGGAAGAAACTTAGCAGAATCAATCCCAAGTTACCCCCCTTGATAGAAAAGAAAATTAAAAATATGTATTATGCCAAAATTATAGTCCCCTTGATTATTTCCAAATGGGTTTCTAATCTAGTTCCTACCAGAAAGAAGACTAGCAAAATCAGGATTTGCATTGATTTCAGAAACCTGAACAAGGTTTCCCTCAAAGAGAATTACCCTTTGCATAAAATAGAACACATATTACAAAAGGTAGTTGGGGCCAGTAAGATATCCTTACTAGACGGTTTCTTGGGTTATAAACAATTCCTTGTCCACCCATATGACCAGGAGAAAACAACCTTCACCACACCCTGGTGAACTTTCATGTATGTGAAGATGCACTTTGGTTTGATGAATGTTGGCGCCACCTTCCAAAGAGCAATGGATATTTTGTTTGTGGAAAAACTTGGTAGGTTTATAGTAATATATCTAGATGACATGACTATCTACTCCAAATCTAACGAGGAACATTTACAACATCTCAGATGAGTGTTTGAGAAGTGAAGAAAATTCAAGATTTCATTGAATCCCAAGAACACCCTTTTCGATTTAGAGGAAGGAAAGTTATTAGGGCACATAATATATAAATATGGAATTAAAATAGACCCCAGTAGAATAGAGGCCATATAGAAAGTGGAACAACCTAGGAACATAAAAAAAATTGCAATCATTCATTGCTAAATTAAATTTCCTAAGAAGATTCATACCCAGCTTGGCTGAAATTCTCAGAAACATCACAAATATGCTAGAAAAAGAAACCAAAATAATATGGAACATCGAGGATAAACAATCATTTGCACAAGTAAAACATGCACCCACACAAGCCCCTGTTTTGATCAATCCAGATTACTCCAAAGATCTCTTTTTGTTCTCTTTTGTATCTGAACACACCATCGTAGCAGTACTACTTCAGAAAAACAATGAAGGGTACGAGTAGCCCATAGCCTTTTTTAGAAAATCTTTGAGAGATGTTGCGTTGAACTACAATATAATGGAAAAATGTTAAGAAACAAATACCAATATAGCATAGAAAAACCTCAGGAAAAGTACTCAACGCCTTGAAAAAGAGATAATTTTAGATAATAAGCCTCTTCAAGGGGGAAACCTCCTTTTACCCCACTTAAATGTTCAAGTACAAGATGATTCAAAACATAAATAAAATAACATTACTAATATAATATGCCCCAATTAAGGGGTAACGAGTCAATATTAGGGCTTAACATGCCCCTCCCCTTGAGACAAGTGTTTTCCGCAATGCTTGAGTAACTCTGGATGCTTCTATATAAAAAACTCATCTTCCCAAGTGGAATCTTCAGCCAATAGTTTCCTCCATTTAATGAGATAATCTAAAATGGATCTATTCCTTAGCTAGCGAATTCTTGTCTTGGTGATAGCTTCAGGTTCCAATATGATTTTTCCTAGCAATATATTTTGAACCAGGATCTTGTCTCTTATCAGCTTGTTTACGCATGAAACATGGAAAATTGGGTGTACTCGTGAAGATGTAGGCAACTCTAATTTGTATGCCATAGTACCAATCTTTTTCAACACCTTATAAGGGCCATAGTACTTTGGTGATAATTTTGTATCCTTCTTAGCTTGCTTGAGGGACATCTGTTTGTATGGTTGTAATCTTAAAAACACCCAATCCCCTTCTTCAAAACTTCTTTCACTACGATGTTGATCTGTTGGTTGTTTCATGTGATTCTATGCCATGGTCAGGTTGTCCTTTAAGATTTGGAGAACTTGTTGTTGATTCTCGATGTGATCTTCCACTACTTGAACCTTAGATTTTTCTTTTAGAGAAGAAGTGATGGAAGGAGAGTGGTATCCATAAAGTGCCATAAATGGTGTCATTTTTGTTTCAGTATGAAAGGAAGTGTTATACCACCATTCTGCCAAGGGTAACCATTTGAACCATTGTGTTTGCTTATTAGAGACAAAGCAATGAAGGGAGCCTTCCAAACATTTTTTCACTATCACTGTTTATCCATCAGATTGAGGATGATAGGATGAGATATGAGCCAATTCAGTACCCAAACAAGAAAATAATTATGTCCAAAAATGTCCAGTGAAGATGGGATCTCTATCACTTACAATAATCTTTGAGCTGCCATGTAGCTTTTGAACTGTCTCCATGAATGTGGTGGCAACTATAATAGCTTTGAAGGGATGAGAGAGTGCAAAAAATTGTGCGTACTTGGTCAGTCTATCAACAATCACCATGATAAAACTCTTTCCTTCAGACTTTG
>CBVK0100099321.1:0-10058 GCA_900067695.1 Picea abies
GGCCTACACTTCATTATTGGTTGTTTAGCCGGACTATCTGTTTTGGTGGTAACCTATGAAGGGGGAACTTTACTTTGACTATTAAACCTTTGCCTCTTCAAAACTCCAAGTTATCGGGGACGTCTCCCCTAGGCCTAACCTCCCTAAAGAGAAAGAACCTCCCCATCGTGGTGACAATGGGTGGGATAGGTTCTTGTTACGCCAGTTTGGCCTTCTATTTCATAGCCATTTAACCTAGCTACAAACTGCGTGATAACACACACCTCAACAAGCGAGACATCTATATAATGTGAGTTTGCTTTTGCAGGTCTTCCAATTTTTTAAGAGAAACATTTCATCGTTCTCAAGACCTCTTGGGCAAGCATCTAGAAGGTTATGATTTGGCTTTTATCTTTTTCCAGCTACATTTACCTCTGGGCCTTTAGCCCCTTCTTCCCATGAAACGAGGTACATGCCCTTCTTGGGTCAATAAGCCCGAAGACCTAAAAGATTGGGAAACAGAGGGGAATAAGTGATAGAAGGTGGTAATTATGAGTGGGAATGGTATGATGACCCTTCTACGAGACCACTCAGTAGCAACCCTTTCCCCAAGGGGTGCCCAGTTACTAGGAAACCATGACACTCACCAAGGTGAAATATGGTATAAAGCATAATTTCCAAGCAAATGTTTTCAAAATCAAGAAAGAATCCTTTGCAATATGTGCAAGTGTTTGAATTATTAGAATGACAGTTACCACAATACCAGACTTGTTACCTCATGGAGAAAGACCCACTATCCTCTGTGATCCAAGCCAAGTGTGGTGGATGTTGTTGCCATCGTCGAATGGTGATGTATGGTGAATGAAGGGATTTGCATGCTCGGATTCCTCTCGGTACTCCATGTCTGCAACTTGAGGGCCTCGAGACATCATATCCTTAGTTATCCCTAGAAATGGGGGATAACAAAGCCACCAGTAAAAGACCTTAGATTTCACTATTAGCAGTTTTACATGCAAGGAATAGTTTTATGCATTGGATTGGATAGCCTTGGATACATTGAAGATCTAAAAACCCTTTGAACACCCGTGGTTTTACTCATCTAGTGAAATGAGTGGTTTGAAGAATAAATGTAGTTTTCCTTAACGGCTTATTTGTAGTGAAGAAATGAAGAGGAATCAAATTTAGCTTGCTGGAATTAGTGAATTCAATAAGCAAATTATTTCACTTTCATGAAAAAATTTCTACATTTACTTTAAAGACTAATCTTGTGCTTTACAAGAACTAAGTTTTAAGAACCTCGAAAGCCCTTTCTGTCCTTTGTGTACTCATGATTTTTTATTTATTGGTTTAAGGAGTGCTTTGAGGATAAAACTTATGTGTGTGAACAAATTCATAGGAAAAACAACTTGTTGAATTTGCATGAGCTTGTCTTAATGTTTTAATAGTCTTAATAGCTTAATGAATCTCATGCTTTGCTTCAACAAGTACTTTCTTGAGAACTTGAATAACATTGGTAACTCTTTCCTTGAATCATTTTATGGCTGCCTTTGACAATCACATGCTCCGATGAAGTGTGCTTAATTTTGATACTCTGTACATTTTGAGTTTGCTTCAAGAATTTAATTTCTTGTTGCATATTTTGGGAGCAAAGGATGCTTTTCTTGTCTCTATATCCCGGTGGGAAGCCTCTTTCAAATAAATACTTAAGTTTCCAAGTTTCTCTTGATATTCTTGTTAAAGTATAAATTGTTTTGGTTACAGATTTTTAATGCCAACTTGGAGCTAAGAAATAGTCTTGCATTCACCAAAGGAAATCAAGCTAATGCATCTCATACCTAGTGATATAATTGCTTCCTGTAAATTGGAGAATGAATAACTCGAAATAATTCTTGAACATTTTTCAGCCTTATGCTTTGGCAAATTTCAGCTCTCAATTTGGAAATGCAATAAGTACATTAGAGGAAAATCGCCATCAATTTTTTTTGACAATTAAACAAATATCAGAGAAGGAAGAAACATGATTTGATATCTAAAATATGGAGCAAGGAGGATTTGGATTTTTCTCATAGCTTTATCACTCTCTTATGTAGTAAAGAAGTGATCTTGATGAGTACTTTGCCACATTTTTATGTTCATTAATTTTCAACTCTCAAGCTTGTTAGGTAGTATGCCTTTGTTGTTTGATGGTTTCAATCTTGGACTACATTGATTAACTTTACTGAATCTATTATCCCATGCCTTTGCTATTCTTATGAATCTCATGTTAGGAAGAATGGAGCATATGCTTCAGAAACCAACAATGGAGAAGTTGTATGAAACCATTCTTTATCATCCCCTTTTATCCATTGTTTAACTTAACATTCATGTTCATATTGGATAATGTTAAGAAGAACTCAGAAGAATGGATTTTAAGCTTGGATTCTCATTTTTAAAGAAAGTATATGGAACAAAGAATAAGCACAAAGAATACCATTGAAAGATTTTTTTTATGTTAAATGTTCTCATAGAATTGTCAAATAAAGGCAAGGGGTATCAAAATTTCATACAAATGAATGGTCATGTCTCCTCCTTTTACCTTCACCATTGCTCCTAAATTAATGCAAAATATTTATCGAAATTGTGGCAATACTTTGCCATAAACTACCACCGTAAATCTCATGAGTATTTTGGAAAGACTTTCAAGAGTTCCCATGTGAATGCTTAATGATATTGCCTCAAAGGAGATTTTGATTTAATGAAGAAAATATTTTTAAGCTTCTTTTAAATGCAAGTGTAACTAGTGCCCATGTTTTCAATTATGTCTTATATGAAAATTTTAGAGAACTGTTAATGAAAATATATTGAAAAAGGTTTTTGCATGAAAATCCATCACTCGAAATATTTGATTTTTATGTGTTTCAAGTGATAAAACTTGTTGATAACTCAAGGTATAACATACTTGCACTCCCTTCAACACACTCGATGTTTGAGATATCATGTCATCAATGGATTAAGGGAACTTTTAAGGCATTTACAATGAGTGTCTGAGAGAGTTATTTTATGTTTAATCAAGCATACTTTAATAAGAGGGAAATGAGAACTCTCTGGATCAAAGAAGCCATGAAATGGAAAGCCTTAAAGCTCATGGATGAGAGGCTTCCTATTGCATATTTATACTACCTATTTGAAGGCATTGACTTAGAGAAAAAGAGGCAAAGCATGAACTCTAAAGTAAGGCAGAGGAACACACATATGGACATGGAAAACAAGAAAACATCAAGGGCGAAGTTGGAAAATCAAAGAGGGGATGAAGGACCAAGACACCTCCATCCAAAAAGACTAAACATGAAGATGGTCTCCCAGATACACAAGTTTTAAAATCAAGAGAAAAAAAGACCTATAATGTGCAAGTCATCGATTGTATTTTATGAGGCAAACTAATTCCCAAGCCATTGTCAAGTCCACAAGCACTAGAACATAATTTTGGTGAAAGTCCACATTGAAATATTGTGATTTCAATTTTTTATTTATGTTAAATATGTCACATCATCCTATTTGAAATGAGAACACAAGTTTGTAGAGTGGGTTGGCCAAGTTGGATAGGAAGACCAAGAGTCATGTAGGAAGGCCAAAATACAAGAAGGTGGAAGGCCAAGAGTCATTAGGACATTCTATAAATTAAACCTTCACACTCTTGTAAATGGTAGTTCATTTGGCATTGTCTGCTATCTTCATATGTTGAATAAAGGACATTGTTATCTTGTGTTTCTATAATCTTGCAAGTTGTGGATGGTTGTGTTCTATTATTATAATCTTTCTTGGTGCTTGTGGGGATGGATGTTGTGGCTTGCAGACTATTCTCTTGCTTACAATTTCAATACTCACTTATCATATGCTTTGGTAACAAGTTGGATGTATCTCTTGGTGATTTGTAGGTTATCTTTAGTCCTCAAAGAAAGTTTTTGGTTTTATGCAAACAATATATGGTGGTCTATTTTCTTTTCTCTCTGTACTTTACCCTTTGCTTATGTCCAACATTTTGATGTGGAATAGGTGTTCTCTTAGTTATTTGTAGGCTATATTCAATCCTTAGAGTTTTCCTTGAGGTTTGGTGCAAACATTAGTTGGTGGACTATTCTCACTACTCTTTGTACCTCTCCTTTTGTTTCATGTCAAGTTGGATCTTTATAGCACTTCTCGCCAAGAATTAAATAGAACTAGATAGGCTAGATTAGTGATATAATAGTTTCATTTTTCATTCACATTGTTAGTTGCATTGGATATTAAAAGTATAAGAACCCATATGGAAAGCCAAGCCATAACTAGTAATTCTCTAGAACCAATGGCAAGGTAAGATGCAACTTGAGGGTTTGCCATTTCAACGGAGGAAGTTTTAATTGGTCCCTTTTTCTAGGTAAACTTGTGAAATTGACTCATGATTTTTTCTTATGTCAATGGGCCCAAATGATGTTTCATGCACATAAGGAGCCTGATTCCCAAGAAGGATATTGCAACTTTTTCTTGGGCCATTTTACAAGTAGAGAGATGGTGGATAGGTGGAAAAACTCCCTAGGTAGATGGTTGGTTTTCCATAACTGATTCTTGAGTCCTTTGGCCTTCCAATAGACCATGAAAGGTATAAATCCAAGGAGATAGAGGAAGAACGGTTTCGTTTTGGACATTGTGGTTCCATAAGTTCTGTGATGAGATTGAGGGAGAGATTTGGTTAAGGCCCTAACCTTCATTCATTATTAGTATATTAGTTATGGTTAGGTCGGCTTAGTGGTAGGTTAAATCATGCTCACTGTATCTCCTATTTATAATAAAGGAGATTCATTTGAATAGGCATATTGTCTTGTGCATTGGATATATTGTAAAGGAAGGTTACCCCCTCTAAGTGGATTCTTATTCATTGACTCTTAATCATTCTAAAGGTGTGGAGTTACTTTTTCTTTCTATTTTTATGCTATCTGGGGAATTTGGTTCATAGCATTTGGTTTTAGAGCATACGATCCTTGGTAACTAACCCCTTCAAGACGATTCAAGACAATTCATCCTACCATTTAAATATTTTTGGGGGTGTTTCAACTTCCACTAAAATACACATGAAAATTGAGTATCCATGGGAATTGACCATATTCTATCTCCACAGATGGTGGATTTTGTCTTGGACACCTATGTCCCACACAGTGAAACAAATCTATGTAAATGCCACATATCTTTGAACTCTAACACATTCTTAACACATAGTTTCATATTAATATAAACACAGACCATAGTGCCTGTTAACCACTTGGAGTCCTACTAAATGTAATTATGAGTAATGTCCATGGGATGGTAGAGAGGTAGATGCTTAAAATGTTAGAGAGGTGGTTGTCTAAAAGTTTAAACAAGTCATGGAAGTAAGAACTAAAGACATGGTGTTAATCATGTTATGAAAGTAAAAATGGAAAACATCGTGATTCATGGTGAGTCATTTGAAAGGACTCAAATGGGTACTACATGCATGGCAGAAATCAAAATTTCCAAGGTACTTGACCTTAGCAGGTATGTAAGATCTAAATGGAATGAATTATTTTAGATTTGAGGTTGGTCAATTGTTTTGAGAATATTTACTATAAAACTTATGTATTTTTAGAGCTTGCCTTATTTATATAAAGTCCATTCATGTTTCTATCATAGTAGTTAAAAACATTTGTTTGACTCAAGATTTCTTACACGAAAAGTGATATTTATTTAGAATAGAAAAATTTACAGGCCTTATTTATATAAATTTCATTCATGGTTCTATCATAGTAGTTAAAAAACTTTGTTTGCCTCAAGCTTTCTTATTTTTTCCCTTGGAAAAAAGCATAAATGTTATCTCAAGTAGAAATAAAATTTGCATTATGAATAATACATGTAGTCATGTATTTTTTCAATCATAACCTTTCATCCCTCAAGGATGAGGTTCATACAAATACTTTTCATCCAAAATGGACGAAATTCAGAAGATGATACATATACAAAATGCCATATAGCCTGCCTCTTCATAATATTTTCAGCAAATATGTCTAAATATACATGTATAAACTTTCCAAACATGTTGTCCAAATAAGTGAAAACATAAATAATAATGGAACTGTAGGACTTTGTTCTTATGACAAGAGGGAAAAAAACACCACACATACATATAACTTCTTTTTAATTGTTCAGAACTTTTGTTGGATACATATTTTAACACTAATGTCTGAGCAAAAGAGATATACAATACTGCATATGGTGTGACATATACAGAAAAACGACCATGGAACATAGTAAAAACAAAACTGACTGGAACCAACTTCAAGTATCATGTATGTGAAGAAACAGAGGCTCTGCCTACCAATATTGTCACGTCTATAAAGGGTCTGGCATAAAAATCAAAATGGATGTTGTCCTTTACTTCCTCTATCTACCATTACCCGAGATTCAACTGTGGACCTGCCTTAGAGAGTGCATTGGTTTCCATATTACGTTCCTTGTAAACACGACGAATAGTATAAGACTCAAACAAGGCCAAAATGGAAAGCACATCATCAAAAAATGGGAGTCTAATATTGTGGCATCTTTGAGTTCTTTTGATCCATTTTATACCTATTATGGAATCACCAAAAATATGTAGGGTGGTGAATCCTTTTTCTTCTATGAAGGTAAATAATAGTTTTAGAGCCATCCGTTCTACATAGTTGTTTTTCCTGGGTCCTGATCCCATATTTAGATTGAAGAAATGGGTGTTGGAGAGATGGAGAACATCCCCACATCGATTGAGTTGCGAGTCATTTTGGGATGCCCCATCAAAAAAATCCCATGGCTTTGAGGTTTTCACAGTTTCTTCCGTAATAAATTGAACTAGACATTGTTCTTTTCCTTGAGAGAAGTGGGAAAAAATGATAATGCTCTCAGCAACAATGTGTTTTGGGTTGGAAGAAAGATATTTGAATATGGATGCATTTCTAGCTAGCCAGGCCCCCCAATTTATGATTAGTGGAATGGATTTTATGTTTTTGTTTGCTAGATTTGAAACCCATGATTTCCAAGCTCCTTCAATTGTTAGGCCGCCACCTATAGGCTTGGCTCAAAGAAATTGTGAATTCTGTCCATATTTGTTTGACAAAAGGACAATGTAAGAAGAGATGTAAAATAGTTTCCTCAACATCCTTACAAAGGGCACACCAACCTGGTCCTTCCAACTTTCTGAAATTCATTCTATCCCAAGTTGGAACTTTATTTTTAATCAAGCACCACATGAAAATACGAGATTTTAAAGGAAATTTAATCTTCCATACCCCTTTCCATCACCAGGAGGGTTCATGTTGCATTAGATTTGTTGATTTGTGAGTATCTGAATTTTGGGGTGTAGACTCTGTGAGGGGCATGTTTCCACACCATTTCATCCTCCCTTATTGTAATATGGATATGCCCTATTTTGAGAGCACTAATGTATTCTGACCATAAACCAACATAGTCCTCCCCCAGCCCAAATGTTTCAGCCTCCTTCCATTTTTTACCCCAAATTGTAGTTTTGTACATATCTGCATCCTGGGCTAGATGGAATATCCCCTGAGCATGTAGACGATATAAAAATCCTCGGGGGAGTAAATGGTTTCTGCCACTCCCCGACCAGGGATCAATACCCACTCTGAATTTTGTGCCATTTCCCACTCGCTAGGCCAATCCGTCTCCAATCACCTAGAAATAATTTATAATTTCTTTCCAGATAATGGAGCAATTTAAAGTCTCCTTTGTGGGCCTTCAGATCCATTCCTCCACTGATTCTAGGCTTATATATTTATGTGAGATTACTTTGGTCCAAAGACTGTCTGTTGTAATTAGTATCCAAATGAAATTTGTTGCTAGAGCCTTTGAAAAATAAAAGATGGTTTTTAAACCCCAACCCCCCATCATTTTTGGAGTTTCCAAAGTATCCCATTTCACCCAAGGCAAGAAAAAATGATCCTTTGAGACAACCCATACAAATTTAAAGCAAGTTCGTCTTACTTTTTCTAAAATTCCTTTAGGAATCCAGACAAGTTACATCCAGTTTACCGTAATTTCTTCAAGCACCGATTTAACCAGAATCAATCTTCCCACTCTAGAGAGCCAACAAAAGCTCTAGGACTTCATTCTCTTTTCTAGTTCTAATAAAATCCATGACCAATCCTCGTTTTTGTAGAAATTTGGTTTAAGGTGGAAACCCAAATATTTGAGCCCTTCGTCAAGGGTCTTTTGATCAAACGGAAAGTGGCCCTTGTAACAATCTAACTCTTCCACATTCATATTGTTGGTAGAGATGGTGGAATTATGTTTGTTTATCTGTATCCTTGTACTATCCCTCCCAAAGAGATCTAAAGTCACTTTTAATCTATTTGCATCCCCTTTTTGACCATTGCAGAAAATCAAGATATCATCTACAAAAGGATATGAGAAATATTTAAAGTGGAAGAGATTGATATGCCTTGAAATTCTCCCATGGTTCTTGCTTCTCCAATAGCCTTGCTGATCCCTTTGAATACCAAAAGGAAGAGGAGAGGAGACAAGGGGCATACTTGTATTAGTCCACGTTCCGCTGAAAAGAAAGGGGAAGCTGCCCAATTTATTAGAACTGCAAAAGATATTGTTGAAATGAAACTCGTGATCCAATTTATAAAGGGAATCTCAAATCCTAGGTGAGTCGACAATAGACTTATATAAATCCAACTAACTCTATCATAGGATTTTGAGAGATCTATATTTACCATTGCTCCCTTATCCTCCTGAGTTTTTATACTATGTAGTGCCTCTTGTCCCACCCCAATTGCTTCATGAATTTGTCTGCCTTCTAGAAAGTTGAATTGTTCATGTGAGATAGATTTTGAAAGGATGGTATTTATCGGTCTACTAATAATCTTAAACACCACTTTGTAGATACAATTACAGAGTGAGATGGGTATAAAGTCTTCTAGGGATTTTGGATCGTCCACCTTTGGGATGAGAGCAATAAACATTGCATTTAGAGGTGCATGGATGTGTCCATTTAAGCGAGACTCTTCTACCACTTTGAGAATATCTTTTCCAATAAGCTCATATAGCCCTACAAATAAATCCATGGTCCAACCATCCGTGCCTGGGATTTTTTTTTTTTTGAAAGCTACGGAGGACTTATTTTAGCTCATATTCGGTTACCTCATCCATAAGGGCCCTATTATCTTCATCATATACAAATATAGGGAAGAAGAGATCCATTCATAAAATGGCATCGATTGAAACTCAACCATCAACTTTGAAAGGATTATGAAAGTGTCTGGTCCCCAATTGAGCCATTCCTTCAAAAGAAGAGGTGGGTCTTCCCAATGGATCAATGAGGCTCCAAACTGTGTTTTCCATCTTCCTCCCTTTTTCATAGGCTTGAAAGAATTTTGTATTCTCATCCCCTCTTTCTAATCACAAATCCTGACTCTTAAGTCTCTAAGTGTTTTCTTTCTCTTCTAAGAGTTTTCTTCTCTTCTTTTCCAAGGATAGCATGGCCTCTTTTGTTTCAAGGAAGTCAAAACACCCTCCCTCCGATTCATAAATAACTTGGAGGTATTCTTTTGCTTCGATTAATTCATGTTCATCCTTCTTCCTTTTCTGGCAATCCCACTCCACTGTGGCCCTTTTTAATCTTTTTAGATTATTTGAAAACTGGGCTGCTGCCCTACTTCCTCATTTTGATCAATAGGAATCCAAGTTTCCTTTATCAGGGAGAGAAATTCCTAATATTTTAGCCAAGAAGAGTTGAATTTCAAAGGAATATCAGGTTTATGTGTTTTTCCATCAATTTCCATGAAAATCGGGTGGTGGTTCGATTATCCTCCATAACCAATCCATCGTTTGAAGTTTAGGGGTGACTCAAGCAGATTTTCTGAGAGCAGGAAATGGTCTATTCTTTTAGCAATATAATCTTCCCCAATTTTTTTTCTACACCAAGAGGGACTAAGCTTTGTGGGTGCAATGTCGATCGGTCCCTTTTCGCTTAATATATGACTAAAGTAGTCAGAGAGGGGATCGAGGCATGCTCCAGGGCCCCATGATTTGACCATCCCTATTGAGAAATTGAGATC
>CBVK0100099321.1:10063-26196 GCA_900067695.1 Picea abies
TCTAGTATGAGATCATGATTGCATATAAAATACTTGTTAAAAAATTTGTCCCATAAGATGACCTGATCCTGATTCAAGCCATACACATTCAACATTGTGAGACATCTGCCCAAATATTTTTGGAAAATGTTTACCCCCAAACCCAATTCGAAACCCCAAGAATTCAGGAGTTTTACTGATATGGTATTCCAATCTATGGCCAATCCTCCATATCTACCTTTATCATCTACTCCAATGAACTTCCATATTTTTAGGAAAGATTCCAAAAAAGGGGTGATTGAGGCTGCTTCCCCCAATGTCTCTTGAAGAAGTATAAGGTCTAGATATGTCGACTCCACCAACCGTTGGAGAGTGATTTTTTTGGACGGGTTCGCCACACCCTTGGAATTGAAAGAGATGATTTTTATTTCAACCACCCTTCTAGGGTTTGTGCTTCTCTAAGGGCCCCAAAAATGGACAATTGTTATCATGTTGCCATGTCTATTGCATATCTAGATTGGGATTTTGAAAGAAAATATTTTATCCCCTGACCCTTTACTCCTGTGGAGGAGGGGGGGTTCAAACCCAAACCCTCCATCTTCTTACTCATTTCACCAATGACCAGGATGGTTTTGTTTCTTAGTTGGTATGCCACCAATTTTTCCTTCGAGTCCTTTGATGATTTAGGCTTAGGACCACAAGGGTTATGTAATGTCCCCATTACCAACAACTCAACAAATTTTCTCTGATACCAATTTTGTAACATTCCTAGTCACCTGCTAGGAAATGCCACATCCAAATTTTGAATTCTGATACCATTAAATTAAATAATAAATTTTGCATCTGAACAAAGTTAAGCAGAAATAATAACAACATACATTCACCAATAACAATTCATATATAAAATTTAACAACAAAGATTCCATGACAGAAACTCATAATTTCACAGACACGGTAATTGAAATAAGCACATAAATGACACGTATCTTAGTAAATAAACACCAACTGCATGCATACCTTCCATGTTCCTCCCAGCCTTAGACCACACTACTCATAATTCTTAGCAGTGAGTCACCCACGAGCTGGGGATAAACTCCACATAGGTAAAGGATTCCTAACCCAGCTAAGGTCTCTTTAACAACATAGAAAATTAGATACATGTGCTAAATCAAACTAACAGTCTATAGCCCCTCATTCCCCACATGCCTGGACCACCCCGGGAAGTGTGCCCCTTCTCTGCTCAATAGTCCCTCAGCTTCCCCACTTCATTTTCGAGGCTTCAATAAAAGGATGAACAAGAAGTCTTAGATACCTGTAGCTGCAGTTTGGCACCTTTGGGAATCAATTCCCATCAATTACATCACCTGGAGAGAATGCTCACAGGCCTAACAACCCGCCTCTTCAATAGCCTACAGTCCCTCATTCCCCAAATGCTTGGCCCACCCCAGGAAGTGTGCCCCTTATTTGCTCAACAGTTCCTCAGCTGCCCCACTTCCTTTCTGAGGCTTCAACAACATGCCAGACAAGAAGTATCAAAGACATGTAGTTGCAATTTGGCACCTTCGAGAATCAATTCCCAACAATTCCCTCACCTAGAGAGAATGCTCACGGGCCTGACAACTTGCCTCTTCAATATCCGGTGGGCCTGACAACCCGTTTCTTTCATCCAGTTCCCAAGCTAACCAGGGTGCAAGTACATGTACCGATATGGTAACAACAAAGTACAAATGATAGATCCCTTCCTAAAGGAATGAATATGGATTCCCCCAAAATGAACTAAATCCAACTATATGTATGCATGTTCCCAACTTGACACTTGTCATGTTGAGAACTGCCTTGGATCCACTTGTCCCCATCGTTAGAAATTAGGATAAAATAATTATCCATACGTTATACTTTAAGGAATATTAATATAATATTCCTTTGGGCTTAAGCCCCAATAACTTAGCCCCTTAACATTAACTCTTAGGCCCCTTTCCCTATCTAGTGGAGTTTAGCCCTCCATACTTTTTTACATGGTTGGTCTACAACAACAATGTGATTTCATTAATATTTGCATGTGATTACATATTACAATGATGGATCACTAGCCATTTAACATTTGGCTCTCCATCCTAATAACCACATAGACACTTCAGCCTCAATACATATGTAGTCATATATAACTCAACTCTATGCACTTCCAGTTCACCACTGCGCACTTACCCAAGTGCGTGCAACATTATGACTTGTGCACCCTTATCTTAATAATGAATCTCTACGCACTTACCCAAGTGCACGCAACACCAAAACCAAGTGCCAATGACTCACCGTCCTATAAGCATATTTACATTTACAATTATATGTACAATTGGGGGTTTGACCTAGGAGTATTACATTCCCCTCCCCCTTATTTATGCACTGTCATCAATGTAGTATATACACATATACAACAAAAACTTCAAAAGTCTTCAAAAAGATGCAAATACTCTACTCGCATAGCCTCTTCATGCTCCCAAGTTGCATCTTCAGGATCGTATAACTAGGTCCATTGGACCTTTACTAGCCCTATGCCTCAATTTCAGAGCTACTTGATCTTTCAGTCCAATATGCACACAGGATGCACTTGAAAGTCGCCTTCATGCTCCACATGAATCACATTCCAATCAATGACATGATTAGCATTAGGTACATAATTTTTAAGCAATGATACATGGAATACATTATGAATACACATTGATACAGGTAAGGAAAGCATAAATGCTACAAGCCCAATCCTTTCCATGATTTCAAATGGCCCACAATAACGAGCGACTAACTTTGAACAATTTCCCAACCTCATGGAACTTCTCTTGGCTTTTACTGTCAAGAACACATGGTCACCCACTTTAAATTCTTTGTGAGTTCTTCCTTTATCAACATAGCATTTCTGCCTGTCTCGGACAACCTTTAAATTCTGCTTTATTTTCATCATCTGCTCTTCAATTTCCCTGAGTAGTTCTAGCCCAACCACTGGTCTGTCTGTTGGGTTGTCCCAACTCACTAGTGTGTTGCACTTTCTACCATACAAAGCTTCAAATGGGTTCATCTTTAGGGATGTTTGATACCCATTGTTATAAGAAAATTCCACCAAATGCAAGTAATCCTCCCATTTGGATGGTTTATCCATCACATACATCCTCAACATATCTTCAATCACTTGATTTACTCTCTCTGTTTTCCCATTTGACTCTGGATGATAGGCCATGCTAAAGTTCAAATTGGTTCCAAATCCTTTGAATAACCCTTTCCAAAAATTTGAGGTAAATTTTGGATCTCATTCAGTCACAATGGTCTTGGGTATTGGGTATACCATGCAGTGGAGCAATTTCCCTCATATAAATATCAACAATATTGATTGCCTTGTGAGTGATATTTACTGGAATAAAGTGGGAAGCTTTAGTAAGCTTTTCCACCACCACCATGATGGAATCATTTTGTTTGGTTATTCTGGGAAACTTGGTGAGAAAATCCATTGTTACAACTTCCCATTTCCACTCAGGAATGGGTAATGCCTGTAGTAGACCAATTGGGTGTCTGTGATCAGCCTTGAATTTTTGACATTCCAAACACTTAGCAATAGAATCCGCAACATATTTTTTCATCCCTGACCAATACTGTTGGCTCTTGACATCTGCAATAGTTTTCTGGTAACCTGGGTGTCCAACATAAGGCACATTATTCATTTCTTTTAAAATCAGTTTTTTTTTCAATTCCTGAGAATTTGACACATAAATTTTTCCCTTATATAAGATAATGTCCCCCTTTTTCAACTTGTATTATTCACTTTCCTGCTGCAAAATACCTTGTTGTAATTTTGTCCTTATGTCCATGTACTGCAAATCTGATTTTGCAGCCTTTGAAATTCTATCTTTCAAATCTGATTGGTACATGCTAATGGTTGTAGCATGCATCTCATGAACCCTTTTGTTGAGTGCATATTCCACCTTGTTCTCTTTCCCCTTGATATGCTTTATATTAAAATCATATTCACTAAGGAATTCTAACCACTTGCTTTGCCTGGAATTTAGAGTTGGTTGTCCAAATAAATATTTCAAACCACTATGGTTCGTTCTCAACTCAAATATTTTCCCCATGAGATAGTGCCTCCACATATTCAAGGCATGCACTATAGATGACAATTCCAAATCGTGAGTAGCATAGTGCCTTTCATGCTCCTTTAATTTCCTTGATTCATAGCAGACCACAAACCCATTATGACTAAGAAATCCCCCAAGCCCTTCTTTGCAAGCATCGGTACATACAATTAAGTCTTTAATTGGATTAGCAATCCTTAGTATTGGACCACTTGTTAGTAAATGATTTAAGTGTTGGAAACTTCTTTCACAATCCAATGTCCACTCAAACTTCACACCTTTCTTTTGCAAGGAAGTGATTGGGTGTGCAATCTTTGAGAATCCTTCAATAAATCTTCTATAGTATCTCACAAGGTCCATGAATGACCTCACCTCCGAGACATTCCTTGGTGTTGGCCATCCTTCAATGGCCCTTATATTTTCTGGATCCACTGCTATCCCATCCTCTAAAATGATATGGCCCAAATAATGAATTTTCTTATGATAGAATGAGCACTTGTTCAATTTGGAATACAACTGATTATCCCTCAACACATGTAATACCATACTCAAGTGATGCTCATGTTATTCTTCAGACTTACAATATATAAGAATTCCATCCAAGAAGACAATGACAAACTTATCTAGGTAATCCCTGAAAATTCCATTCATTAAACACATGAAGATAGTTGATGCATTCATTAACCCAAATGGCACCATTGTGAACTCATAATGGCCATATATTGTTCTGAAAGAAGTGTTGTTGATGCCTTCTTCTTTAATTCTTACTTGATGATAGCTTGAACTGAGTTCGATATTAGAGAATATTTTTTGCATCTTTGAGTTTCTCAAAGAGGTCATCTATCCTTGGTAAAGGGTACTTGTTCTTCACAGTTGCCTTGTTCAACTTCCTGAAGTCAATGCAAAGTATCAATGTTCCATTGTTTTTCTTCAAAAATAGTATTGGGGCACCCCAAGGTGACACACTTGGGCATATATATCCCTTCTTCAGAAGCTCTTCCAATTGCATTTGCAATTCCTTAAGTTCCAATGCCCTCATCCTGTAAGGGGTGTTAGATACTGGAGTTGCTCGAGGAATTAGATTGATGGAGAAGTCAATATCTCTCTTGGGTGGCAATCCTGGTGTTTCCTTAAATACATCTTCAAACTATTTTAGAACTAAATAATCTTCAATATTTAACATCTTCTCTTTAGGTGTCTCTTCCATATTTGCTACAAATATTTGACACCCTTTTCAGTAACTCTTCTTCAGCTGCAAGGATGAAATTTCTCTGACAGTTACTTCCCTGGGAATTCCCTGTACTGTTCATAAATTCCCTTTATGATCTAATCAAGTAAATTCCTTATTATAACAGTATAGGACATCATGGTGTTGGTCCAACCAATCCATACCAATTAGGTAGTCATAGGAACCTAAAGGTATGGTGTTCAAATCTGCCTTGGTGCTCAATACATTCATGTCCATTGGGCATGCCTTAACCATCTCAATAATTTTCCTTTTAGCTCATGTGTCTATCTTCACCAACCAAGATGTTCCAATCTTGCTTCTTGGAAAATAAAATCTCTCCACTAAGTTAGGATCTAAATAACTATGACTAGCTCATGAATCAATTAAAATAGCAATGGTTTGGTTGTTGATTTTACCTTCCACTTCAATCATGTGTGACTGAAAATCAACTTTCTTGTTATCTAGAGTTGCATAGATCCTTGGTACACTTCTTCCCATGTTCCCCACTATTTCAGCTTGCTATACATTGTAAGCAATCTTCACTTTTTCACCTTTGTGAGGGCAATCTCTCAACACATGATCTCCTACACAACCCCGACATTGAGTAGGTGGTTTCCTTGTTCTTTGCCTTATTGCCTCTATCATTCTAGGTTCTTTAGAGGTTGGTTGTCCCTGAGAATTATTTTTGAAGAATGGTGGCTTGATCCCCCTCTTCCTCTAGTCCATCATACTTTTATTTTTGTCTTCCCACGTTCTTTTGAAAGTTGGTCTTCCTCTATGCTGATCATAAAGGCATTTATCCCTCCTTATAGTTTCCTATAGTGTCTTGGGATCATCATATTATATATTATCACTGATAAAAGATGGAATCCCACTCAGGTACCTCTGGATTTTAACTTGCTCACCCTTGATGAAAGAAACATACCTCAACAACTCTAAAAACCTTCTTTCATATTCATCAATGGTCATACTCCTAAGCTTGAGTTCAAAGAACTCCTTCATTTTCTTATCATAGTATTTCTTAGTCAAGTATTTATTTTGGAAATACCTCTTGAATTCCCTCAAGTGACCTTCTTTTCATCAATGTGTTGCACCTGCACAAATTGATCCCACCACATTGATTCTTTTCCTTTGAGCTGATAGATGAAAATTCTTCCTTCTGCTTGTGAAGAGTAATTATGAAATTGAAAATACTTCCTCATGCCTAGCAGCCATGTCTCTGCATCCTCATCCTTCTTGTTCTCACCATCAAATGTAGGAGGCTTGATTTTGTCCATTTCCCCTTATATCTCATCCATCCTAGAAATTTTCTTATGCTTCCTAACATGGGATGGACTGGAACTTCTATGTGCTCTCCTAGTTGAATCTCTTGGAGAATGATGGTGATGTCTGCCAACACTTCTTGCTCTTCTTCTCTTATCATGAAACTTATGGTTCCCTGATCTGATTGACTCAATCTCCTTATCCATCTTCTTCTCTATTATGTCTAAGATCTGCATTAACTTGATGTTGAAGTCTTCCTGCTGCTCCTTGGCTTTCATAAGTCTCTCATTATCAACTTTATAACTATGTATATCCTTTTGCAAACTTTTTATAGTCTCTACCAAGTTCATGTTTTCTTCCTTACCTTCTCCATGTCCATTTGAATTCATACCTTCATTATCCATATTAACATACATCCCTATGATCCCATCTTCCTGGCTGTAAGCCTCCCTATGCATCTTCCATGATTTTGAACTTTGTGGTGATCCCGTTCTGATATAAATGTTGCTAACTCTGCAAAATGTGTAGCCAAAAGAAATTATTAGGCTAAAATAATTTAACAAGATCCATGAAATTATGTACAATTTTGTTCCAATAATGTATCTGAGTTATTTCTTTCATGAGTCTACTTGAAAAGTCTCAAAACTTAGATTCTTTTCATCTATGCAGACTCACAAACTCATGGACTCATGAAGGTATAACTCTCACTTTCATAAGTCCATCCGAAGAGTTCCCATACTTAACCATTTTTATCTTTGTGGACTCGTGGATTCACAGAAGCATAAATTCCACCCTTATATTATTTTCATCTATGCAGACTCATGGCCTCACAGACTTGTAATAAGTCCCAATACTTAACCATTTTTCCACTTCTTCGGACTCACGGACTCACAGAATCACAGTCTTATAACCTTTATTTCATAATTTTGTCCGAAAAGTCTCAACACTTCACCATTTTTTCACTTCTTCGGACTAACAGACTCATAATAAGTTCTAACACTTAACCATTTTTCCACTTCTTCGGACTTGTGGACTCATAGACTCACGGTCTTGTAACCTTTCTTTCATAAGTCCATCTGAAAAGTCTTAACACTTAACCATTTTTCCACTTCTTTGGACTCGTGGACTCACGGACTCATAATAAGTACTAACACTTAACTTTTTTTCCACTTCTTCGGACTTGCAGACTCATAGTCTTGTAACTTTTCTTTCATAATTCCATCCGAAAAGTTTCAACACTTAACCATTTTTCCACTTCTTCAAACTCACGGACTCACAGACTCATGATAATTCCTAACACTTAACAGTTTTTCCACTTCTTCAGACTTGCAGACTCACGAACTCACAGTCTTGTAACCTTTCTTTCATAAGTCCATCCAAAAATTCTCAACACTTAACCATTTTTCCACTTCTTTAGACCCGCGAACTCACAGACTCATGGACTCATAATAAGTCCTTTAACACTTAACCATTTTTCCATTTCTTTGGACTCACGAACTCATAGAATCATGGTCTTGTAACCTTTCTTTCATAATTCCGTCTGAAAAGTCTCAACACTTAACCATTTTTCCACTTCTTCGGACTCATGGACTCACAAACTCATGGTCTTGTAACCTTTCTTTCATAAGTCCATTTGAAAATTATCAACACTTAACCATTTTCCCACTTCTTTGGACTCGCAGACTCACAAACTCATAATAAGTACTAACACTTAACCATTTTCCCACTTCTTCGAACTCACAGACTCATGGTATTGTAACCTTTCTTTCATAAGTCTGTCCGAAAAGTCTCAACACTTAACCATTTGTCCACTTCTTCAAACTCATGGACTCACGAACTCATAATAATTCCTAACACTTAACCATTTTTCCACTTCTTTAGACTCGCAGACTCATGAACTCACAGTCTTGTAACCTTTCTTTCATAAGTTCGTCTGAAAAGTCTCAACACTTAACCATTTTTCCACTTCTTCAGACTCGCGGACTCATAGAATCATAATAATTCCTAACACTTAACCATTTTCCCACTTCTTTGGAATCACAGACTCATAGACTCATGGTCTTGTAACCTTTCTTTCATTTGTCCATCCAAAAAGTCTCAACACTTAACCATCATAATAATAATTCTTCAGACTTGCAGACTCACGGACTCACAGACTCATAATAATTCCTAACACTGAACCATTTTTCCAATTATTCAGAATCGTGGACCCATAGACTCATAGACTTGTAACCTTTATTTCATAAGTTCGTTTGAAAAGTCTCAACCCTTAACCATTTTTCCACTTCTTCGGACTCGCGGACTCACAAACTCATAACAAGTCCAACACTTAGTCGCTTTTATAACTCCCTACATTCGTGTATCTACAACCATGGAAGTACAATTCACCTTCCACCACCATGTCGGCTGACATGTGTGCTCTTCCGATCTGACATGTACCCCCCCCCACGTCATGTTGATTTCATTGTATGAAAAAATACCAAAACTTTTCCAATTTCGTCTATTTTCCAAAATTCCAAAAATGCTCAAATTCACCCAAAAATGAAATCCTTCTTGGGCCGTCATTCGAGCTCTGTGACTAAGCTCAATATAACCAAATCAAGCCCTATACATAAAAAAAAATTTCGTTGTTTTTCAAATTTGACTCTTTCGCTTCGAAATTGCCATTATTTAGTAGTAGGAACTTGGGGCTTTTGCTCAATTCCATCCAATTTCACCACGGAACACCGTAAACATTTTTTCAAATGATTTGCAAATGAACTCTCCCTATGTCAGACAATTCGCTTTCCAACTCTGTAATTTCACTTCTGCGCTCTGCTAAATGGCCCATGCAGGCTCAGTGTTGAAAGTTGGGCTCTGATACCATATTAAAATGTGCCCAACTACTATGGTTGATCATGCCACGCAAAAAAATTATCTTTATCAGATCTGATACCATATTGTAATGTTCCCATTACCAACAACTCAACAAATTTTCTCTCATACCAATTTTGTAACATCCCCAGTCACCTGCTGGGCAATGCCACATCCAAATTATGAATTCTGATACCATTAAATTAAATAATAAATTCTGCATCTAAACAGAGTTAAGAGGAAATAGTAACAACATGCACGTAACAATAAAAATTCATATATAAAATTTAACAACAAAGATTCCATGACAGAAACTGATAATTGCACACACACGGTAATTGAAATAAGCACATAAATGACACTTATCTTAGGAAATAAACACCAACTGCATGCATACCTTACACGTTCCTCCTAGCCTTAGACCACACTGATCATAATTCTCAGCAGTGAGTCACCCCCGAGTTGGGGCTAAACTCCACCTGGGTAAATGATTCCTAACCCGACGAAGGTCTCTTTAACAACATACAAACTCAGACATAGGTGCCAACTCAAACTAACAGCCTATAGTCTCTCATTCCCCACATGCCTATCCCACCCCAGAAAGTGTGCCCCTTCTCTGCTCAATAGTCCCTCAGCTACCTCACTTCCTTTCCAGAGCTTCATCAACAGGTCGAATAGGAAGTCTCAAAGTTCTCTAGCTACAATTTTTCACCTTTGGGAATCAACTCCCAATAATTCCCTCACATGGAGAGAATGCTCATGGGTCTGACAACCCACCTCTTCAATATCCTATGGGCTTGACAACTTGTTTCTTCCATCCAGCTCCCAAGCTAACTAGGTTACAGGTACATGTACTGGTATGATAACAATAGGGTATGGATGTAAACCCCCTACTTGAAGGATTGAAGATGGATTCCCCCAAAATGAAATAAGTCCAACTATATGTATGCATGTTCCCAACTTGGCACTTGTCACGTTGAGAACTGCCTTGGATCCACTTGTCCCCATCCTTAGAACTTAGGATAAAATAATTATCCATACTTTGTACTTTAAGGAATATTAATATAATATTCCTTTGGGCTTAAGCCCCCCTATCTTAGCCCCTTAACCTTAACTCTTAGGCCCCTTTCCCTATATAGTGGAGTTTATCCCCCCATACTCTTTTACATGGTTGGTATGCAACAACGATGTGTTTTCATTAATATTTGGATGTGATTACATATTACAATGATGCCTCACTAGCCATTTAATATCTGGCTCTCCAACCTAATAACCACATAGGCACTTCGACCTCAATACATATGTAGTCATATATAAAACTTTGCGCACTTCCAAGTCACTATCGCACACTTACCCAAGCGCGCGCAACATTATGACTTGTGCACCCCTATCTTGATAATGAATCTTTGCGCACTTACCCAACTGCGCACAACACCAAAACCAAGTGTCAACATCTCAACAACCTATACACATATTTACATTTACAATTATATGTACAATTGGGGGTTCAACCTAGGGGTATTACATGTTAGGGGAGTTTGATATGGATCATGACATCAAAGAGAATGAAGTGATAGGGGGGAAGGTTGTTTGGTCCACGAGAAAAAAGGAGGAGGAGAGGTTCTTCAAAGTTCTAGACCAACCACTACCAGAAAGGGATAAAGACTGAAAATTTAGATTAAAGGAAGGGAGGGAGAAGAAAGGCATAGCAAACTAAAAGGAGATCCCCTTTTGAAACTCCCGAGCTGTTGAAGCCACTTGAGTTGAGTGATTACAATCAGGACTCGGTACTGATTTTGAATAAGAAGAAGAACCTAATACTGATATTGATCTTCCATATTCATTTCCCCTCCTGAAACTGCCTCTGAGGAAGGCACCACTTTACCTTGTTTTGATGAGGTTGAAAGCAAGTCCAATCCCAATTGTGATTCCCCTCTCTTATTTTGTGTAAGGTGTGGACCTCTTCTTCCTTTTTCATACATAGGGAGCTTGCATTCATTGGCTACATGGCCATGTTTGTGGCATCAAAAACATCAAAATGAAATCCCCTCATAGTCCAGTTTCTGCATAATGGATTTTCCACCCCAGGAAAGCTCCATTCCCTCTGCAAGTCCCTTCCTAACATTGAGATGAACAAGGATTCATGCCATAGAAATTTTACCTATTTTGAGGAAGGACATGTCAGCATCTAGAAGGGTCCCAAGGGTAATCCCTAATCACCGAAAACCCTCCTTGGTCCAAAGTTTTGCAGGGAGGCCAGGGAAAAAAACCTAGATTCGAAGCTCATCCACCTTTTTGCGACTGGCGTTGAAGAGCAGGGTCCATTTTTTGAGAAGAACTGGAGAAGAATCAATGCACCGGGGAGACTTTAAAACCCACTCTGCATCCTTAGATTTCTTAAATTTGAGCATGAACCATCCTTTGGATTGGGTTTTCACTGATGGCAGTTGGTCCAATGAGGATTTCCAAGAGTTTCCAACCTAATCCCTAAGGGTTTTTAATCCAAAATACCGACCGTTTTCTCTGCCCACTACTACCGTCTCTTCCATCTCCAACACATGAGGTAAGATAATGTCGTCTCCCAATGCCAATTTTAAAGGGGTGCCTGATGGCTTTATTGAAGAGATTTTATTGCATATAGGGGAGGTAGATTTTTGTCTAGCCCTGAGGGTATGCTCAATACGCAAGTGTGTCTAGGTTGGTCGATTTTCTGACTGCAAATTAAGTCCCCGTCCCAAAGAAACCCTACCTCCTTGATGAACCAATGTTTGAATAGGAGCAACTACGAAATTAGAAAATCCTCGATTGGGGCTCTTACCATGAACCAACATTGACCCAATTTGTTCAATCTCTCTAGAAGAATATTTGGGTTTCCAACCAAGCTGAGGGGTCTCGACCCACCTATGACTACTATCACTAAAGCCCAATATCAAAGGTAGCGTTAAGGGAATAGGATTTGTAGGGAAAATAACTTCGGCCACCTCTTTTAGAACATGTCATGTCTCATTTTCTTTCCACTCCAAAGATCGCGAGCCACAAGGCATAAACTATGCAATATCCCTAGGTGGGGCTGATGGAAAAGTTACCAAAGGTGTCGCTTCGACGAACATTGCTGAGTCCAAACCACAACCCGACTGATCTATAGGAGGATACAAAAACCCACTTGCTTGGAGAGCGGCCACAACAGTGATGGGTTCGATAGAGAAATCCCCGACACTTTGTTCTGCCATCTCGATTGTTTCAAGCCTCAGATATGGGAAAGCTTTGGGATGGTGGGAAAGTGGTGACGTCCAAATCAACTACTCATCTTTCTAGTCCCAAGTGTAATCCAGTGCTTCCTCCTCTTCCATGTAGTGACAAGGAATCTAAGGCACCCAAAATCCTTCAACGAGAAATAGTTAAACTTTGAGGGGATGGTAAAAACACATAAATGTCAATGGTAACCAAATGAGACCTATGGCCACCTGCATCTCACTCGTCTTGTAAAATTTAATCCTCATATCTCAACCTTAAGCTTCCTTATAGGAAAAGAGACATTTATTTAGAATAGGAAAATTTCCAAGCCTTATTTATATAAAGCTAGAGAATTCTATGGTCCATTTAATTTTAAAAGAAACCTTTATAATAAGGGGCTATTTTTAGAAGGGAGGCTCGAATTCAAGGTGAAAAATCTAGTTGATATGTGATATAGTGGCAAAATATAGATGTAACACTATCACTGACAAAATGAATGGGTAGAGGTGACATTTGATGATGTCTTTAACAATTTGGGGCCTACAACATAAGTGAGGAGCATAACATTGACAAGCTAAATAGGAAAAAACTGCTCTAAATGATAATGAGAGAGTTGACATATAGATTAGGTAATTTGTAGAGTTTCAATTAAAAATTAAAATACTAGAGAGGATAAATGAACAAAAAAATAGAAAAATTAATTAACAGCTGCAATTCCTTCTTAAATTTTGACAAAGCTCAAAGAGAAGATCTAATGTAAAAAAACACAAGCATAATAAACATTGTTGTTTGGATTGGATTTCTAACAAAGTTTGACCCTTGAAAACTATGTTGTTGACTTGAATGTGATGTTAGCAGGATTCAAACCATGTCTGGTTCTGGGATTCTTGGTTGCAGAAGGAACTGAACATGTGGAAGTATCCTAGGTGGTTTTTGCAAAAACTTGTTGTAGGTGGTGGTCACATGTCCCACGACCTACAGAAAGATATCATAGCTCACAGCTGCTCCTTCGGTCTCGCCGGTCTAAGGCACTGACTCATTAACCAAACACATCGATGCTCGATTACAATACCTAATAATATATTAATTCCAAAGCTTAATTTTTTGATTGTTGATTGTTGGAGTACCATGGATACCATGGAATTGTAATGGGAAGACTCACCAATTGATAATCTGGTTGCAGTAACTAGAACTACATAATCAATTTTATCGTTGATAACTCACATTCTAAGCCTGTTTGTAATAAACTCTTTGTATATTGGAAGAATGGAAAATTTTGAATCTGACCAGTAATTATTAAGGGTTGCATTGCAACCCATCCAATTCTAGGAAATATGTGTAGTATTAGCAGGAAGTGTTCTTCGTACATTAGGGTGATTATAATATAACTCTACATAGTTTTCAATGCAAGAGTCATAGCCAACTATCTCTCTCGCGATCAGTATTCAAGAGTGTCGAGCAAGGATCAAAATTGAGCATGTCACATCTTCAAAACGCTCCCAACACATGAAGTGCTATTAAAAAAATGGCCATCCAAAGAAAAACTGACTCTCATTTTTACCCATTTTCGAAGAAGTGCAAGGTGCATATTAAAATTTCATACGAAGGGTTATTCAAATTTCTTGTCTTGTCACATGTATGTCTTCAATGAGTGACATGTCCATGGATAGCTTTGTTTACGTTACAATTTGTCTTTGAGTTTTGAAGCTGGGGCTCACGTACCTCAGAAGTCAATGTCCTAAATCTATGCATAGTATATGCATTATACGGCATAGAATTTTAATACCGACGGTGAAAATAAGGAATGACTCTAGAATCAAACGACCTCCCTTTCACACTACATTGATTTTGTATTTTTTGGACATAGAACACATAAATGTCTAACATAATCTAGTTTTCATATTAGATTTGAATGGAAAATGAATAAATGTTGAACTTAATCTTGTCTAGCAATTTGTTTTTACTATGAGGGCCTTTATTTACTCTAGAACATAATTTAATATTGGCTACTTATTTTCTACAACCATATATGGCATCACCAAAACCATTGTGGTATTGTCATAATCAATTATCTACAGTACCTTCCAAGTTTCGATCAATGTGTTTGTTCTTCACTTAAATAGTGAATGGATTTGCATTCTCTTTATTTCATCAAAGGTATTATTTGAATTATTGATATGCTTGATTTCAATGATTTGAATTATGTTGGAATTTACTTTATTTTGAACCATCCATAACATGCTCAAGAACCTGACGTTATTGCCATCCTAAATTCTCTGGAATTGTTTTTAAGGCCCTTTGTTCTTAAATTGATTTTGTATAGCATTTTTCTTCTTCAAAGGCATTATTTGATTTCTTGTTGCACTTGAATTGTGTGGGTATTTCATTATGGATTTTCTACCATCGTTTGTTGGAGGTTGACATCCAATAATGTGCCTTTGAATACTTAGTTATTTATGTTGGTTTCAAGTTCATGTGTTCACTATTGGTTGCAATAGTGAAGGGCTTAGGATTTGTGGAGCATCTAGTTCTCTTTTTGAGAAGTATAAAATGAAATCTCTTTGCATGTTTGATTTGGAAATATTTGTGTCATCCAACTTTGGATTTCACTATTTTTATTGTTGTAATCAATTAAATAATTATTAAAAAGAAGTAGAATGTTGAAATGACTTTTCTCTTTGAGGGCTCACAAATAAATGTTTTTAAATTGATTCATTTTCTCTAGTGTAACAAACAAAATATTTGGAAACATCTTTAAATCTATACAAATTTCTTTTACAATTAAGCTTATGATCTTTGAATTTGTGTTATTTTGCAAGTAAATTTGCAAATGTTAAGGTGATATTTTGGATCTACTAATTTCTCCGATAAATATAAATTTGATTTGAAATGTGATATTTTATTTAACACAATTTTTTGTGAAATGTGTAATTAATTTATTATTGTCAAATGAAATATATATATTTTTGGAAGCTTTTTCATTTTGGAAGAACCACATGAATATATACCTTTTAATTGAAATTAAAACAACCCTTTAAATTTAATCAATGATGCAAGATGTTGTCATAGTATTTGTCTATGACTCCAATTCCCACAATGAATTAGAATTTCCTTTATTGTATTTGTAGAGTTTCTTTGCTCTGCATATCTCTCTCACCATATATAGTGCCCTGTGTAGCTCTCTCTGCATATATAAAATTCTCCTCATTGAATTTATCCTCCCTTCAATTTCGGCCTTGCTTACTTCACCTTCCCTCTGAAATTCGCCTTAAATATTCTTTGGTTACCTCAGTCACTTGTATATATTCAATATGCTCAAGTGTGATTAAAATGAGAGACCTTTGCCTCTTATTTATACTTTTATGTAGCTTCCTCAAGGGGTTACCTTCTAACCATCTTAAACCACTTTCCTTATTTTAGGGCTAACCCACTTCTAACCACTTGTCCACTTAGTAATTTCT
>CBVK0100099322.1:0-26192 GCA_900067695.1 Picea abies
ATGGTACAGGTTGATTATAGATTGTTTTGATACAGGTTGGTGCATGGTTGATGCACTTGTTTATGGTACAGGTTGATTACAGGTTGAGGTACACGTTGATGCATGGTTTAGGTTTATTGGTACAATTTTACAGCGGTATATCTCACAATTATAGTGTGACAGTGGTTCCATCATTCTACTTCCACTTCAAGGCGGTTGGATAGGGAAATGATAGGTGGTTGTAGCCACCTTCTGGTTATAGCCGGAGAACATAGGGGGTTGTATCCTCCTTCTGGTTGTAGCCAGAGAATAGGGGAGTTGGAGCTTCCCTCAGGTTATAGCCTGAGAAATAAGGGGGTTGGAGCCTCCTTCCAGTTGCAGATGGAAAACAAAGGAACTTGGTGCTTTCAATGAATGTAATTCTTCAAGACATATAAGAAAAATGATTTCGTGGTTTTCTCCCGCTTTGGGTTTCCACGTAAAACATTAGTGTATTGTGTATGATTGTTCATTTTTTCATTTCTTATTTACTCTGCAGTTATTGGATGATAATGCTACATTGATATAACACTTGGACTATATGGTTAAAAAGGATTAAATTGCTCTATTACCGATTCATCCCCCCCCCCACCTCTCAGTAATCCAATAGCCAAGACCAGTCTTAAGTAATGGAGACCTTTGATAATTGATGATGTCATCTAAGGTTTCAAAACTCTTTTTAAACTTTGTCTCAATAGTTGTTTTCTTCGATTCTTTTCTTAAGGAAACAATTTCAGCTTCTAGCTTCTCACAATTTTCTTCATTTTCCTTCAGTTGGATTCTCACCACTTCTTATATCCTTCTTGCATATGTTGGTTCAACATTTAGGCTCGTAATAATATTTTATGTTTCTTAAAGGATTTGTAAAAAACATTCTTTTGAATCACGATCATCTTCTTCATATTTCTGCAGTTTCGCCTTTTGTTTAAAATTTGTTTTCCTAAGCTTCTTTATTTATGTTAACACACACATGATTTTTTATTCAATATCCACTTCCCCACCTATTTCATAATTTTCCTCTTCTTTTGAATCCATCATTTCTTTCCATTTATCTTCATCAATATTTGTTTTGACTGTCATAAAGAGAGTTTCTTCTCTATCACTATCAAAACTACTTTCACTGCTTTCTTCAGATGAGTCACTAACCCCTTTTGAGTAGCGGTTCTTCTTTTGCTTATACAAGCTCGTGTTCTTTTCATGCTCATACTATTTGTGGTTATTTTTGTGTTGATGATGTTTTATCCCTTTATTTATTTTATGGTCCTCTTCATCGTCGCTAATTTCATATTTTGCATATGGAAACTTAGCAACAAAATGTCCTACTTTTCCAAAATTAAATCATTTAAAGGGCATTGTCCTATATCAATTGTTGAGCACACACTTATACTTAGAGGGAGGGTGAATCAATATTAGGATATCATTTCCATTTTAACAATCCTTAACCTTAATGAAGAAATCACATAAAATATAACAATTGGAAGACACAATATTACGTGGAAACCATTTCGGGAGAAAACCATTAAAACTTACTTTTATAATTTTTTGGCAACAACCCACTATTAAACATATTTGTAGGCACCAACCTACTAGAGACATAATCCCCACTACTAGATGATGTTAGGAACCAACCTACTAGAGACACCATTCCCCACTATTTGATGTTTGTAGGCACCAATATACTTGCAAGATTGCAAATTATTCTTTAGAGGTTGAACATCTGCATTTCCTTCACAGTTCTTCTTGTCTCTTTTGTCTACATCAGGTCTTCTCGTTGCTTCTACCTTATCTCTTCCTTCACAAAATATTCTTGCTTCTTCTGCTACTTTTTCCTTATATCTTCCTTCATCAAATCTTCTTTCTTCTTCTGCTACTTCTACCTTAGATCCACCTTTACAAGTTATGTTTTCTAGAACACTATATCTACTTTCTAGAACACCATATCTACTTGCTAGAACATCATATATGATATTCACTAATATTTAATCATCGCTTATTGAATGTTATTCATTCATAACTCATCTCACTTATTCAAATGTTATTCATAATAATATTACATTTTCACCCACACTTTTTCTCATATTACTCTTCTCCTTTTATACTTTATCATAACCCTACATGAAGAGTCATGTTTTTTCAAAAAGTCACCACATCCATTAATTAAATAATTAATTTCCCCCTTTTTTTTAATTCACTTTTCAAAATACCATGGGTTTTTAAACCATGCGAAAATACCATTTTACTTTTTAACTTCTTTACGTAAATTCATTTTTTTTTGTCTTTTAATTCTCCTTTTTCACATAACTGCATTTTTTATTTTGAATTCACATTTTTATGTAAAGTCACCTTTTTTCACATAACTTAATTTTGAATTGACCTTTTTACGTAGATTCACCTTTTTTGCGAGATGCTTATATTTGAATAATTACATGATATAATTCCTTTGGTATCAATGACAACAATTTGTTCAACAATACACAACACAAGACAAACATTTCAAAGTCTCATATCTCTTTAAATAACTCTTCCGTGGAAAAATACCTAACTACTTGTGATGCCTTCACTCATAGGTATCAATTGCCTAGTGGGTCTTATAAAGTGGACCCTTTTACATTAAATAATTATCCACTATTATACAATGATACTTATTCAAAGAGGATGGTCACATACAACAATTAACTAACTCCTAGGTAGCCTAAAGTAGGGATGTTAGGGTAGGACCCTATCACCCTTTAACTTACTCCTTATTCATCTGAAGTTTATTATTGTTAGTTGAGGAACACCTCTATTATTTGACTCCTCTTCATGGTCCTTTGAATTTGTTTTTAGCATTGATTGTATATACATTTGATATTATGAAATCTTTATTATTCGATGACTCCTCATTCCTTTGAAAAATTTTGCCAATTATTTTATGTACACCTAAGGTCATCAAGTCTCTAATATTTGAAGAATGTATAAATGGAATTCCATATTTCTTGATGAAAATTCCACTCTCGAGGGTTGAAGGATACCCTCAACCCAATTATTAGGATCTTATGTTTTAATAATTATTTTTTTACTTTTTTTTTTTCTCAAAACAAGAAAAAATATGCAATACTCAAGGTTATTGTTCTAGCCTTTGTAGCTACATAATTAGTTGTAAATAAAACTTGGCCACCTAAAATCTATTGGTGATCCATAATGAGGTAGACTTCCACTATTGCTAGATGTCTCTAGGTCTAGGGTATTTGACATGATTCCTTACATTCTAGGAAGACTAATTCTAAGTCAATCAAAAATAGCTTTAGATCATACTCTAAAACAAAAAGGAAATGCAAAAAATCTCTTACTTTCATCGCTAAGACTATATTATTTGGGTCATATTCTTTCAAGTAGTATCAAACCTTAATCACATACATGAAAATATTTTTTTAACTCTTTCTTCAATTATATTTTATTTTAAATCAAGTAAAATTCAATAATAATTATAAAAAAACATTAATGAAAATTAGTAATGTAGAAAATAATAATTTTACACATTATCTAAAGGATAGATCCATTGGATTCCAATATCCATCCACTTACACTTTTTTCACACGTTTATCTACATGACAATGACATGGTAATCCTAATTATAGAAAATCCAACAATATAAACGTACCATGAGTACTTATCGTGAGCAAGACATCCTCCTACAAAGAGTATTGATTATGTGTTTGAGGAAACCATGAAAATGAAATGGTAGGAGTATTGATTATGTGTTTAAGGAAACCATGAAAATGAAATGGTAGGGTCAAAATACTAGGGAGAAGAAAATAAGTACTTTTCTATTATCTCTAAAAATAAATGGAGAGCATTTCACACAACTCTATTGTCTCTTATGAAAGAAAAAAATCAAATAATCCATGATCTAATGGAAAAAAACTTCACAAATAGATTATGAAAAAACTTAAAATGATTTTGTATAAGAAAATCATTATTACTATGAAAATGCAATTGCAATGTTAAAAAATGAAAAGTATTTTTTGTTTATTGCTAAAAACAAATGGAGAGAGTTTCAACCTTCAAGAAAAAGAGAGTAAATAATATAATTAAAAATAAATAAAATGAACGTGGTTGGTTTGTTTTTATAATAGATAATGATGTTATCCTTTTCATATTATAATTCTTATCCAAACCTGTAGATGTTTTTTCTTTGAACATGTTTTTATTTTAGTAGTAAAACATGGAGGATATTTTTAGGAAGAAGAAAGTCATATGTACCATATGTCAGTTTTGGGAATATAAAAAGTTTAGGTATATGAACAATAAGGGCCATTCCAAGAATATCCAACCGTCATATATCTATGGCACATGTAAAAAATACTTCACTATATGTGGAAAAATGTATAATACTTCCTTACACTTTCCTTTACAAGATTGAATATTTTCTAACAAGCCGAAGAAGAAAGTCATATGTACCATATGTCAGTCTTGGGAATATAAAAAGTTTAGGTATATGAACAATAAGGGCCATTCCAAGAATATCCAACCTTCATATATCTATGGCACATGTAAAAAATACTTCACTATATGTGGAAAAATGTATAATACTTCCTTACACTTTCCTTTACAAGATTGAATATTTTCTAACAAGCCATTAAAAAATTGAATATTTTCTAACAAGACATGTTTACACAAGATTGTTCATGCTTCTCTTCCTTGCATGAGTTCATGTGATCAATATGGATTATATGGTTACATATTAAAAGGATTTCATAGAAAAGATTGTTGATGCTTCTCTTCCTTGCATGAGTTCATGTTATCAATATGGATTATATGGTTACATATGGATTTCATACAGAGGATTCTTCAATGGTATAATCCTACAATATATATTTATAGATCTCATGGTGAAGTATGTTGCATGATGCAACTTGCATTAAGGTTGCAGTCATATCGAACACATTTTTGAGGGTATCCAAAAATAAATCTATATTGTGGTAGTTTTTTGAAAGAATATAGATGTTTTGGAACCCTTAAAAGTAGGTACAATGTGATGATGGATCAACATAGAGTTATGAAACAACCTATTTTCATTTTTATGTAGTGTTTGTATTTTGAGTTTTTTCCTTTATCATTTTTGCACAATTCTCAAGAAGATGTGATGGCAGGAAACCAAGGGATTAACAACTACTTGAATAATATTACATTATTCAATAATATCAAGACAATGGAACTATTTGAGGTATTCTACTATAAATATATTTGGATGTTGATTTTTTGTTGTCATAATCTCTTTCAAAAAAATCCACAAATGGATATTTGTCACTAGAGGAGAAGAGATACAAGATGAAGAGATTGTAGGTACCAACACTAACTTGTTTGTAGGATAAGACATGTAGTTATATCTTGAATTGGATAATATTTTCCCTTCATGACCATGCAATAGTGAAGAATGTAATTAGGGATAAGGAATCTCTCCAAAATTCTTATTATGGCTATTGAATACCATATTATCTTTCACTTATAGATATATATGTATTTTCCCAATGATAACCCTATGGTGAAAATCAATATGGAACTTAATCAATTGACCTATGGATTTCATTGCATTGAATAGTAACTTGTGAGATTTTAATATGTGAAAATTCAACTTTGAGACAAAGAAAACATCCATATTATCTTATAAGATTTTCCTCAAGTTTATTATGTTTTACCTATAATTGTTTTCCATGTGAAACATCTTTCATGACACTATAGGAAAATATCCACTAAATTGATACAATATTTCATAGTTGATATAACTACAATATCAGTTTAGAGTGGTTTAGCACTAAACCCATAATGTAGATAAATCCGATAAACATAATCAAAATTATACCTTAGCCAATTTTTCAACTTACTTATTCTTGGGAAAGAAAATCGTGAATTATGAATAAACTTGGTTATACTATGCATGCACATTGAGCAAGAGAATTGGTGAATACGGATAAATTTGGTTTTACTATGCATGCACATTTAAGGGTCAAAATAATTCAAAGGAAATGTAAATTTCAAATTTTAAGATTCACAATAGACTTAGGAAAAAAGGTTTTTAAAAGGAGTTGCAATTATTTTGTTGTGTCTAATCATGATGAAAAACAATGTTTCAAGCCTATGTGTCACCTAGAGAAGAAACATAAGTCCAAAATCATCAATAAGGATGATACATACTCATCCCTTTATTCACCTCTATTCCCTTTGGTACCCTCCTTTGATCCATTTAATACAAATAATTGAGCCTTCTATGTATGCTAACTAGACCTAGGATTTTTATACTTCTGAAAAGTATTTCCCTTTACTCTATGAAAGTATTTACTACCTTTGTTAGTTGCACCGATGAAGGATATCAGTTTTTTATGAGCTTAGGATGGATTTACTTGGATGTAACTACAGAAAAATTGGGAAAAATAGTTATAGAAAGTGATGGATATTGTTGATTTTTTTTTTATTGAGCATAGGAGAGGGGAAGATTTGAGTGAACCAACGAGAGCTCTGTTGTCCCTTGACCAAGTTTTGGGAGATCCTTGGTCACGTTTGACCGATTTTGGGACTTCGACAACCTGTCAAAGGAGGATCGCAATACAAAGCAGAGATCGCGGGACCTCGGCCCCTTTTTGGGTCCTTTTTGGGATTTGGGATTATGTACCAGGTATGGGATGTGAGCCCATGGGTTTACCCATGTTTAGGCCTATTTTGCAATGTATAAATAGATGTCTAGGCCATGTAAGAGAGAGACAAGATAGATAAGCATATCTATGTGATGTTAGATAGATGGCTAAGTGCTAGATCTATGTGATCGAAGGATTGTAAGAGCTATGTGCATATTGTGTGAGGATTGTAGAGCTGAGTGCAAGTGACTATAGAAGGCTTAGTGTTGTAACATAGCTCGAGGAAGGAGGATCTTGCAAGGTGCACGCAGATTTCTTGTCCTATGTGGAGTAGGATTTTGTGGCTATGTGCATGTAATTTATTGAATGAAGACAATAAAGAAGAAGAGTTGGTGGATGTAGCCCCAAGGTGGGAGTGAACCACGTAAATATTGTGTTGTTCTATTGGGTGCAATGTCTTGATGTGTTTATGTCTTTACTTGCTAAGTTCTTTGACATAGATAAACAGATATTTTTATGCTTTGTGCTAATGATGTGTATGAATGTTAGATATGACTATGTGAATGTGCTTAGTACTTGAATCTGTCAGATTTGATCTATCTCTTTATTATAAGTGCTTAGATACATCATATTTGGGTGAATGATGTGATGCTCTCTTTTATCTGCGCAGTATAATAGTGGTTAAATATTGATGAGTTGTCGGTGCTAAGTTCTATGTTAAGTATTACAATCACAGATCTATGTCCTAGATAAGGTTGCAGACACCCGAATCCTGCAACCAACCCTACCTCTACCTCGGGTGAGACTTCATCTGCATCACAGATGTTGCCGAAAGGGTTGGTAGTCAGGGTTTTGTTGGTGCGATGTAGCGTTGAACCCTGGGTTTTCCCCTATGCCAACAAATGGTTCCCTTGCTAAGACCTAAAACTGTGATTGCTAGGAACCAAGGAAGAAGAAGATTTGTGAAAAGATCCATCCTGAAACTATGAAATCCCTATGCATAGATCTGTCGCTCTAGTGCGCAGTATTCTACTTGATTTATAAAGATCTGTACTAAAGAAAAGAGTCAAATCTAAAGAAAAGAGGTCAGATCTGAAGAAAAGAGGTCAAAATCTGAAGAAAAGAGGCAAGATCTGAACGCTTTGTGCTTTGAGAAAGGTAAAAGTGAGAATTTTTTCTTAAAAAGGTAAGATCTGCAAGATCTGTGCTCTGATAAAGGTAAGAATAGTGACAAGTTCTAGATCTAAAGTCTTTGTGCTTTGTAGAAGTAAGATAAGTGGAAATTTTTGTTTCAAAAGTATGGATCTAGGTATGTTTGATAGATTCTATCCTAGCTTGAAAACTAGGGCCCTAATGGATGAAAGAAGGTTTGATACACATAGATCTGATAAGAATAGTGAAAGATGTGTTATACCTATGCATAGAAAGAATGTTTGGACTAACAAGTGGATGAAGAATCCTAGAAAGAACTATTTGTAGTTTAGCTACTATGATCCTAGCGCGTAGTACAGAAAGAGCTGGGGATTATTTAAAATAAAGAGAGGATTAACCCTTTGTTACAGTTGCAGAAAACCAGGACATCTTGTTAAGGAATGCCTTGGGAGAATACCTAGTTGTATTTGTTGCAAAGCTATGGACCATGAAGTATTGGATTTCCCTAGAATGATTTCTAATCTTGAAGGAATGAACATGAGGCAAGAAAACCTTAAGGAAGATCCAGAAATGGCAGAACCCCAGAAAGAATCATAGAAAGCCTTGCTATAGGTAAGAGAAACCCTGAATGACCATCGACATGTCATCTTATCAGAGATATTCAAAGAAAAAGAATTCCTTGAAGCAAGAATAGGAGACTTCAAGATTGACTGTGTTCTAGATGGGGAAACATAGGTGAATATCATGATAGAAAGAACTTGGGAAATTTTAGGGAATCCTGATATGACTCCTTCATTGGGAGGAATAAGGCTATTTAGAGGGAAGTTGATAAACCTATGTGGAAAGTTCACCAAGATATCTATGAATTCCAATGGAACTTCGACAGAGGAAGATTTTGATATTATTAAATTTATTGAGAACAATGCCCCATTTACCATGTTACTAGGAAAACCTTGGATTGAAAAGGATCAAGCCATAAGGAAAGAAGAAGAAGAAATTTTAGAGTAGAAGAAGCAAGAGTTAAAATATTTTATGACTAGAAATATCGCACACTTGATTGAAGAACATAAGAACATATCGAAGCTATTTAACACCATAGACTCAGATGTCGAAGTTGAAAGGACACTAGATGACTCACAGAAGATTGAAGTACCTATTCCAGATAAAGAAGAAGTATCACCCTCGAATCTTAGGAAAGAATCGCAACAACGTTAAGTAACTATGCCACAAGAAGATAAGAATCAGAATGGAAAAAGGCATACTGAGAAAAATCTCACTGGAAAGAAGGCTAGAAAGCTAAGTAAGAAGAGATCTAAGATCGACAAGTTACAAAAGGTTCCAGAAGGAACTTCGCAGACAAAAACTTTGAAAAATTGGAACTTCGTCGGGATCACAGAATAGTGTCACATGGCACTTCACCATGGCGAAGAAATATAGCTATTGGGACCAATATAACCATTCAACCGACCCTCTGAATGAGAAGAAAGACATTTATGGTTTTCCACTAGACTGTTGGATTGTGCCATAACATACAGAATGGAGTTAATGAAGGTTTCTTGCCTATTATCGCCCGTTGCAATAGCTCTGTTGCCAAGTTATCTATTTATCTTGTCGCGCCATGCCTTGAGAACACTTTTGCTAACCATGAATCTGAGCCCACAGAATTGCTGATTTTACACAGTGCTCATTGCCCTATTTCCCTCTATCATGTTGTAGTGTCTAAGTTACTCCCCGAACCAGAGATTTTCAATCCCAAGCGTGTATTTCGATCGAGTTCAGCGCTGCAGAGAAATTTTTTGAAGACATTTTGATTGACCTCATGACTAAAAGAGTCATTTTGATGTCTGAAGGTATCCAAGCTTCATCGACGAGGACATTGCAAGCCTCCCCGTCGACTACTCGTAGAGTCAGACCATTCTAGCCATCAGCAGAAAAGAGAACCAAGCATAAAGATGACCTCGCGAATGCAAAAATGATTCCTAACATCTTGCCCGATTACATCTCACCTCTGGTTGGCATAATGAACTGCTATAGTGTACCATGTGATTTAAAGTACACCATAATTACTGTGTACCTCCTGAAGGGGATACGCGCATTTCAAACAGACCAGGATAAGATCACAACACTAAAGTTTAGTGACTTTAACCTTGGATATCACAAGATTTATGGCATGCTCACCCCATACAAGTACCTGAACAGAACTAAAGGAAATAATTCAAATATCATCCCCCAGTCATGGACAATGAACCTCGCACAGTCCACCCTGTTGAACGTCATGAAGATCCCACACTTCGGAAGACACCAGGAAGTCAATGCATGTGTCAAGATGCTACTATTGTGTTACCATGGCGGATACTTATGGCTATACCATCACATTATAGTTGACCCAACACTAATCCATAGGATCACAAGCCTGATTATGCAAGGTCCTGACCTTCAGGACTTTTATCCAAGAAAAGCCGCAGATCGTCACTTGCACCGAAGATAAAGGACACCTATGGCGATGTTGAGAAGGGAACAAGAGGCTATAAGGTAGCTTCCATCCAGAGTGACGTAGTGTTCCTCACATGCCAACTGATAGCTGGGAAGTTGGTAAGGAAGAACTTACCTACGCAAGTCACCATATTTGTCATTGACCTCGCAGGGAAGTGCACTAAAGGACTCTAGATGAACTGGACGAAGTGCCTAGTAAAACAGTTGGAGCTAGATTGTTGAGAATCCCAAGAACAGGGTTACGAATTCCATTTTAGCTGGCTCCTAGTCCTCGTTGCATTTGTTTCTTGGGAGATGCCAGAAGGAGTGACCTTCCCAGACATAGAGTTGTTCGAACAACTTGTCGTGAAGTTCGCTACCCTATGGTATTCAATAGATATGAAAAAAAAATGACAGTTGAATGTCGTGTTTCATACATACTACCTCCAGCTAAAGTGATCCATTGATGTCAAGCCTTGCATGACTCCAAACACATTACAAAGGTTCCGACCACTGATGAAGTTCAGTGTAGATCGACACTTCACCTACATTACAGCGCGAGCAAATGAACATAAAGAGAATCTCCAGACATACTATAAGCTTACAGAAGAAGACCTGGAGGAAATCAATAAGGAATGGTCCACTGACCTCCTTATCCCCACCAACACCGTAGAGATATCTGATATTGAAAACCCAGAGGACACCCATAAAGAATAGAATACACCTAGAACCAGCAGGCTGAAGAAGACTGAGGAGGTCCACAACTTAAGAAAAACCTCCAGGAAGACTGCTTCCATGTCACATGACAAAGGGGGTGGTGACGAAGTAGAAGATGAACAGAGGCCCAACAAAGTAACATTGCCCAGAGATGAGGAGGACCCCTTGAAGAAGAGGAAGGTTTCCCCACCAAAACCTTCGTTCTAGAAGAATTCAAAAGCCACCCTGACCAAGATGCAGACCATCCTCACCTCCGATGATTTTGATTTCATCATCGCAACTCTGAACGATGCCTCACTAGAAACAACAGAGAAACAAATAGCCAAGCAGGAAGAAATGTATGATAGGATTAAAGTCAAACTCCAAGGGATACAATAGGCCCTTCATTCCAGTTGTGTAGTCTCCACTGTGTCGGGAGAACCAGAGTTGGGAGGTGTGCCGACACAACTCCACCGACTAGATGATACAGTCAAAGCTCACCTTCATCGAGCACAAGAAGAAACAAAACAAGCCACCTAGGCTTTGATGCAAGTACAAGGAGTAAAGTTTGATGAAGAAAAATCATAGATACAGCAAGGAAAATAACAGTTTCTCGCAGAGAAACTTGAAGTAAAAGAAGCGGTTAGAAGAGAAATTCACTCTCTGATAGTCGTTGAAATTAAGGCAGAAGATCAAGTCATGCAACAATTCAAGAAGCTCACAGAAGTTATCTAGCAGTTACAACAACGCTTCACAGACTTAGAGCTTTGCGTAGTGCCCGAGACTCCACAGGATGTAAGGGACCACCAAGAAGCAACTACTCGAAGCACAATGGAGAGAATACAATACCTTACCATGGAATGTAAGAAACTTATTGATCGCAGTTCCTAGACCTACGAGCAACTCACAGAGAATCCAGAACTAAAGACACTGGAGTTGCATCTCCAAGAGGCGCAGTATCAAGCCAAAATTATACAGGCGCAGCTGAAGCCCTTGTTAGTTTTGGAAAGAATGAAGTGCTCCCAAGAGCAACGCACCACCCAAAAATAGATCCACATTATCTAGAGTAGAGTTATGGAAGTAAAACAAAGACTCCAAGATGTACAAGATAAATCCTACCAATTGTTCACAGAGGTAGAAGGTTAAGGAGAAAAACTAGAGCAGGTTGTTATTGTAGCTGAACAACGTCTGGAGGGGCCTGTGAATGAGATAGTAATCCAAGAGCTCGTTGCACATGAGGCCATGGCACAACAACAAGTCGAAGCAACTCAATCCAATCTCGAGCCTTTCGAAGCAGAACTACCCAGATCAGAGTGACTTAGGATGAGTCACAGATGAGTGTTGGGGGCATGTTGGCCCTTGACCAAGTTTTGGGAGATCCTTGGTCAAGTTTGACCTATTTTGGGACTTCCACATCCTGTCGAAGGAGGAGCACAAGACGAAGAAGAGATTTCAGTATCCCGACCCCTTTTTGGGTCCTTTTTGGGTCCTTTTTTGGATTTGGGATTATGTAACGGGTATGGGATGTCGTCCCATAGGTTTACCCATGTTTAGGCCTATTCTGTAATGTATAAATAGATGTCTAGGCCATGTAAGAGAGAGAAAATATATATAATCATATCTATCTGATGTTAGACAGATGGCTAAGTGATAGATCTATGTGATCAAAGGATTTTAATAGCTCTATGCATACTGTGTGAGGCTTGCAGAGGTGAGTGCAAGTGACTATAGAAGGCTTAGTTCTATAACCTAGCTCGGGGAAGGAGGATCTGGCGAGGTGTGCGCAAATATCCTGTCCTATGTGGAGTAGGATTTTGTGTCTTTTTGCATGTAACTAATTTATTGAAGACAATAAAGAAGAAGAGTTGGTGGATGTATCCCTAGGGTGGGGGTGAACCATGTAAATACTGTGTTGTTTTGCTTGGTACAATGTCTTGATGTGTTTATGTCTTTACTTGCTAAGTGCTTTGACATATATAGATAATTTTGTTTATGATTCGTGCTAATGATGTGTATGAATGTTATATCTGACCTATGTGAATGTGCTTAGTACTTGAATCTATCAGATCTGATCTACCTATTTATGATAAGTTCTTAGATACATCAGATCTGGGTGAATGATGTGATACTTTGTTTTATTTGCGCAATAGAATAGTGGTTAAATATTGATGAGATGTCAGTGCTAAGTGCTTTGTTAAGTATTACAATCACAGATATGTGTCCCAACTAAGTTTGCAAACACCTGAGTTATGCAACCACCTCTTCCTCTACCTCGGGTGAGACTTCATCTTCTTCAAAGTTGTTATCGAAAGAGCCAGTAGTTAGGGTTTTGTTGGTGCATTGTTGTAGCATTGAACCATGGGTCTGCCCTTGTGCCAACAAGATTTGAATAAACCACAAGCTAGGGTTTGAAAATCATGGTCTCAATAACTTTCATTATGGTTACCAAAGGGGGAGGGAGTGGAACCCCCTCATACAAACAGGTAGTGGTGGATAGGGGTGGTGGTGGAACCCCCATGAGGCGTTGGTTTCAAATAACCGCTAACAATCACCTCGGGATCAGTATTATAAAAGAAACATGAGAGAAACTAGGAAAAAATGGATCACATGGGGGAAGAATCCAGAGAAGCCCAAAAGGATGCCCAAGAACCAGAAAACCCTAGTGGGGAAAATGGGAGCAACCCATGTAAACCTAAAACAACAATGATACCCAGGGTTATACTGGAGGACCCACAAATAGAACTCTATCAAGACCAGATGAAGACACTGATCCAGGTGGATATTGGTGGCCACCCACCTTTTCCAGCTGGCTCAAAACAACTTTCTAGAAAATTTGATAATTTATTATTTTTAGCAGTTTTTAGGGTCCTAAATTTCCAGAGCTGTTTTGAGGCCCTAAACGACGTTTTTTGGGGTATGTTGTGGTTGCAAAATTTCATCAAAAAATTTTGTGCAAATTTTGTATTCCTCGGATAGATCTTTATAACGGGATATCATACACCTAAAACGGAGATCGTATGCAAAATTTACGACCCCGGGAAGTTGATGTACTGACTTACCCAAACGAGGCCCACATGACTTTTGGCGCTTCATCTCCTAGGGTTAGGTTTTTGGATGTTTAGGGTTTTTGAAACTCTTGTTTATTGTAAAAAGGTATTGAGAGCCTCATTGTAATCATCTTCTTGAGAATGAGTACAGTTGTCACATCTCTTCTTAGAGATAAGCCACCACCATTCCAACAAGATTGTTTTCCGTTGCATTTTACAGTTTTAGCTTATTTCCTTATTGAATAGAAAACCAGTTTTACTGTATCTCTACTATTTTGTGTTAAGAATCTGGTAATAATCTGTAGTCATTTCATTCTTCTCATAAAATTTGGATCAGTGGTATCAGATTGGTCTGCTCCTTGTCGTCTTAGTGCATGTCCCCAATGAGGTCAGAGTACAAAGATTTGGGTCTCGAGCTTGTTTCTCTTGAGTACAAAATCTCTCGCACACCTAAGCAACCTCTCATGGATGGAGAAAAGAAATATGATGAGATAGGAGAACCTTTAAAAATATTGAATGAGGAAACCCTCATGCAACAGAGGAATGAGATGATGGATAATTTCGTGCAAATCCTTTAGCAACTACCAACAGGCGATGCATCTTCTTCGAGCGGAGGCACCGCCCCCTTCAAGGTACAAATAAACTTTGATATTCCTATATTTGAGGGTCAAATAGATGCAGATGTTGTAGACAGGTGGTTGAATCTACTAGAAGGGTATTTCTCTTTCCATAACTTTTCGAATAGAGAAAATATTACTTTTGTGCTCCTCAAAGTCGTTCCCCATGTCAAAGATTGGTGAGAAAGTTTTTGTGAGAAAAAGGAAACAAAGGAACCCTAATTATTTACAGTCATGACCACCTGGGAATCCTTCAAGGATGCTATTAAGGAACAATACTACCCTGTCGGAAGTTATGACGGCTTGTATACCAAATGGACCACACTGCGACAAGAAAGAGACCAAACAATGCCAAATTTTACAAACATCTTCCATACCTTGCGCACCAAGATGGCTATCAAAGATTTAGAGAGACATATGGTTCTCAAGTATTGCGATGCTTTTCATAGATACATCCAAACCGAAATGGAATTTCTGGACATCTCATCCTTGGGCATGGCCTACCAATATGTCATCAAAATCAAGCAGAAGCTCAAACAAAAGATGTGACAATTTGGGTTGGGGAACCCCTCACAACAAAATCTAGGAAAGGGAAGACCCAACCCACAAAATAAAGGACAGAGCAAATATGGAAATTATTAGGACAACCAATCCAAGCCACAAGCAAAGAAGGACACCGGAAAGACAAAGAAAGATACCAGGAAGTGGTGCGACTTCCATAATATCCCTTGGCATAACATTGTTGACTATCGCTCAATGCAGATGCTGGTGGCTGAAGTGAAATCCTCTTAATCAGATGTGGGTTTTGACTCTGATTCAGAACTAGAAAGGGGAAGACAAATCATTAACGTGGAACCTAGTGCCACCGTTGCTACCACCAAGCTCCCACATGGTGAACCAGACAAGCTAGAAGAAGGAGAGCACCTCTTCCTTTCACAGATGTGGGTAAAAGGCACCCCGCTACACTTCATCATTGATAGTGGTAGCCAAAAGAACCTCATTTCAGTACATGTCATCAAGCAGCTGGCCCTGTCGACAACACCGCACCCACAACCCTACACCATTGGATGGATCTGCAAAGGAAGTGATCTTCGCGTTAGCCAATAGTGTCAACTATCATACGACATCAAGCCCTTCAAAGATGAGGTATTGTGTGATGTTGCTCCTCTCAAAGTTTGTGATGTTCTTTTGGGCCTACCTTATTTATGGAAACGTCATGTTGTATATGAGTCTAGGCCTCATAGTGTTATTATTACTTTGAACAGTAAATTGTACAGGATACCCGAGGCTATCCCACCTAGTGTTATTTCCTTGATCTCTACTAAGCAATGCAGGAAGGTCATCTCTCAGACAAGGAAGTTTGTCTTCTTTGTGATTCACTCTCAGAATGAGAGAAAAATCACAGCCACATCCAGGGTCTTTGCGGCTGACCTCTCCACACAACAGAAGCAAGTAGATAAGGTCATGGAAGAATACTCAGATATCTTCTCCTCACCTACCAGGGTACCTTTGCACTTCCAGGTCAAGCACCCCATCGATCTGACCCCCAGTGCACCACTGCCCAATGGCCCAGTCTATTATCGCTCTCTATTAGAGAGTGAGGAGATCAAGCGACAGATCCAAGAATTTCTCCACAAGGGGAACATCCATCCTAGCTCATCACCTTGTGGGAGCCTAATCGTGCTAGTACAAAAGAAAGATGGAACCTGGTGACTTTTCATTGATTATCGAGCTCTGAATAAAATCACAGTCAGAAATCGGTACCCAATTCCCCGAATCGACGACCTCCTTAATCAAATCATGGGGGCCAAATACTTCAGTAAGATTGATATGAAGTCTGGCTACCACCAGGTCCTGATAGAACAGACAAATGTATGGAAGACCACCTTCAAGTCAAAGGAAGGCCTTTTTGAATGGTTGGNNNNAGGCCTTTTTGAATGGTTGGCCATTTCCTTTGGTCTAAAAAACACTCCAACCACATTCATGAGGATGATGGATGATATCCTACAACCATTCACCAATACTTTTGTAGTCATGTATCTTGATGACATTCTCATTTATAGCAAGACTTAGGTCGAACACTTGTAGCATATTCATTAGGTTTTGCACACCCTGTGGCAACACAAGCTATACACCAACTTGGAAAAATGATCCTTCAGCATGGACAGGGTACATTACCTAGTCTACATCATTGATCAACATGTCGTACATGTGGATCGAGCCAAGATCCAAGTCATCCATGACTAGCCAGCCCCAACCACACTCACTGAGCTTCGAAGCTTCTTGGGCATTGCCAATTTCTACCGTAGGTTTGTGTTGGGATTCTCCCATATTGCATGGGCCCTCAGCCAAATAACCAGGGGTGGTGGTAAGGTGAAATTTGCGTGGGGTCGGCCCCATCAACAAGAGTTATATGATTTGAAGCAATGCTTGTGCTCAGCCCCAATACTTTCACTACCAAACTTGCAACAACCCTTTGAGATTGAGACTGATGCTTCAGACTATGTTGTGGGTGTCGTTCTCACGCAGCACGACCACCTCATGGCCTATCATAGTGAAACACTATCATATGTTGTCCGTAAGTACCCTACTTTCGACAAAGAAATGTACTCCATTGTGAAAGCCATCCACCAGTGGAGACATTACATTCTTCGGAGGGAGATAGTCATCCACACTAATCATAAGCCACTGCAGTTCATGTAGACACAAGGAAAATTACAGAATGACCGCCATCAAAAGTGGTCCAGATACTTGCAACAATTCCACCTCAACATCAAGGATAAAACAGGAAGCACCAACCACGTTGTTGATTGCCTCAGCAAACCACCAGTCGCGGTACTCACCACAGTGCTAGACTCCTGCGGCCATGAGACCTCTGGATGGCCCCAACTCTATGAGACAGAACCAGACTTCACCACCACATACCAAATGTTTGGTGCAAAGGAAGTTGTCAATAATTTCCATCTTCAGGATGGGTTGTTGTGTCGTCTAGGCCACATATGTGTTCCCTCAATTGAGCGAGTGAAGCTGATATGGGAATCCCACTACAATCGGGTGGCAGGACACTTCAGCATCGAAAATACAGTGGCGATGCTACAAAAACATTTCTGCTAGCCGAAACTTCGACAGGAGGTCAACAAGTATATCAGGTCTTGCACTGCCTGTGCTATTGCCAAACCAACCACTAAGAATGAAGGCCTTTACACCCCTCTTGCTACTCTTAAAAAACCATGGGAATCCATCTCAATGGACTACATGCCGGGCCTCCCATCCATAAAGCAGGGAAATGACTGTGTTTTTGTGGTTTTTGATCGCTTTTCTAAGATGGTGATTCTGGTTGCTTGCAAGAAGAGCATCACAATAGAAGCCACTGTCGAGCTCTTCTTTGAACGAGTCTAGGTAAATTTTGGAATCCCACAAACCATTGTCTCAGATTGGGACAATCAATTTCTCAGTACATTTTGGTCGAGCCTTTGGTCACTGCTAGACACCAAGCTCACCAAATCCATGGCCTTCCACCCCCAGATAGATGGCCAAACCGAGGTCGTAAATCGAATGATCGTGCATATCCTGCACATTTATAATTCTAAGCACCCTCACACATGGGATGAGAGTCTTCCCTATGTCTAGCATAGATACAACCGAGCCCTGCATAGATCAATCGGCCACAACCCCTTTTAGATGGGGTTGGGATTCCAACCATTGGGTCCCATAGATGTTGCACTTCCCCTTGTAGTCACCTCGACCGACTCCTCTCCTGCTCCAACTGAGGCTGACAAAGCCACCCGATTAATTGAGAGGATCCAACACATCTGCCAACAGGTTCAAGATATCCTACAGAAGTCCAATGACAAGTACAAGCAGTGCTATGATCAACATCAGGTTCCACATAAGTTTTAGGTGGGCGACAAAGTTTGGTTGCACTTGAAGAAACAACGCCTTATAGGAACCTATCGGAAGCTTTGCACACTCCGTTATGGGTTGTACACCATCACCAAGGCTGTGGGGGATAATGATTGTGTGCTAAACATTCCTCCTTTCCTTGTCCTACACCCAATGTTCAACGTGGACCTCCTTCGGCCTTATTTCCCACCATTATTGGACACCTCAGACGTAGCAGAACAATTGACACCAAGAGAGCTCAACCCCGACTACATACAATAGGCATCCATTGATTATATTGTCAACACATAGATCAAGGGCACTTGAAAAAAAAGGATCTAGCTTTATCGAGTTGTCAAAGTAGGGAAACTCCTTCACCAAGGCAAGTGGCTCACCCGGGGCCAAATTCAGCAGAAATTCCCTCATCTGATGGGGGAACTCAACGCAATGGAGACCATTGCTTCCTAAGGATGGAGGATTGATCCAGGTGGATATCGGTGGCCACCCACCTTTTCCAGCTGGCTCAAAGCATCTTTCTAGAAATTTTGATAATTTACTATTTTTAGCAGTTTTTTGGGTCCTAAACTTCTGAAGACATTTTGAGGCCCTAAACAACATTTTTTGGGGTATGTTGCGGTTGCAAAAGTTCATCATGAAATTTTGTGTAAAATTTCATCATGAATTTTTGTTCAAATGTTGTATCCCTCAGATAGATATTTCCAACGGGATATCATACGCCTAAAACGAAGATCGTATGAAAATGTTACGACCTCGGGAAGTTGATGTACTAATTGTTAGGACTACACAATGTACTTTTTTTGCCCATACTTTTTACCATTATTATACCCTTGATCACCTGTATTTAGACTTATGCTATCACTTCATCTAATCATTCCGAGGTATACAACGTCCCTTCTCATTACTATATTCTTAATCTGTTTTGCATAATATTTTACATCACTTTTGTACTTAACCATTGATTAGACTGCAGACTAGCATTCAAAGCCTGTTGCTGAAACACAGTCCAGGACACAGATGCTGAAACACGGAGCCGTTACACAGTCTGAAGTCCCTGCTGCTGAAACACAGTTCAGGTCACAGATGCTGAAACACGGAGCTGGTACACAGACCGAAGCCCCCGTTGTTGAAACACAGTCCGAGGTCCCTGTTGCTGAAACACAGTCCGAGACCCCTGGTGCTCCAACACAGAACTGTCATACAGTCTGGAGTCATAGAGGCTGAGAAAAGCTTAGAGCTGCAGATGCTGAAACACAGAGGAGACCGCCAGAACCAACGATGCTGAAACACAAGTCGTTACAGTTAGTGGTCAAAGACGACAGAGTCAAGAGCGCAATTCACGTGGCTGAAATAGCCCGTGAATTGCGATGCTGAAACAACATCAACAACGATGAGAAGAAGCTGTTACACCAGCTGTAACAACAATACCTCGTTCAGCTCCTATATTAGCATATGGTTGCGTGAGAATAGGACATCCTATACTGATTTAGAAAGAAGATCTGATTTAGAAAGAAGATCCGATTTAGGATAGGATTCAGATATGCATTGTAACGATTGTATCGAAGGGATTTCCTCTTTAAATCAGAGGAATTCACCATTCGAGGGGGCCAAGTTTTGATGTATTGAAGCAACTCCAGAGAAGCGGGACGTATTCTATTCTTTCAAATTGTAATGTGATATTTCGACAGATGAATATAAGACGGCTTTGAGTATCCTTCTCTAGCCTCTCGTCCAGGGGAATCTTGTGAGAAGGGAGGGCCCACCTTCATCACAAGATTCACCCATTAGTTAGAAGTGTGTTAGTATAATTTCTGTTCATGCTTTGTTTAACTGTCGTTTGCTGAAACACTATTTTAATGAATTCCGCTTTGCTGAAACACTACTGACTCTATCTTAGTTTATTGAATGGAATTTGTAATTATTTTTATCAGCAATCTTATGTGATGATTTTATGAGGCTAGCAGATATTTGGTTAAAGGTTCCTGCTCAGACAGAAAGGAATCAGAACATCATACCCTCTGTAGAATTCATTTACTGCTGCAAGTGTGCTAGTCAGAAGTTCGGTTAAAAGGTTCCTGCTCAGACAGGAAGGAATCCAATCACCTTGTCTTCTGTAGATTTCATTTACCTCTACAAGTGTGCTAGCCAGAGATTTGGTTAAAGTGTTCCTGATCAGACAGGAAGGAACTACAACACCTTGTCTTCTGTAGATTTCATTTACCTCTGCAAGTGTGTTAGCCAGGGATTGGGTTAAGGGTTCCTACTCAGAAAGGAAAGAACCAAAACATCCTGTTCTCTGTAGACTTTCATTGGTGTTAGTCAGAAACTGGGTTAGGGATCCTTGCTCAGAAAGGAAGGAATCAGACTGCCCTGTTCTCTGTAGACCTCAACCTCACAAGTGTGCTGAAACAGAGATAAGGCTCAAGGCTCCTGCTTAGAAAGAAAGGAACTAGGTGGCTTTGTTTTCTGCATTATTGTTTTCATGAAAAGCGTGTTAATTCTGAAGTCTCTATTTGAGAGTAAGGGTCCTGTTCTATGATTACAGAATAGTTGTTCTTTCCCATTGCAAGTGTTACTTTAATGTAATCCAGGATTCTTATATTGATCTTTAAGGAATTGCAATAGGGAGGTTACTTTCCTGTGATTTAATTCAGAGCTTCAGTTCATTCAAGCAAGTATAATTATTTTAAGTTTCTTTACTACAACACTAAGTTGCTTTTGGAATTGAGCATATACAGTGTGTGGCTATCTTTGAAATAAAAGACTTCCCTGGGTTGATAATTTATGTTTCACTTGGTTGTTTAAAATTAATTAAGCAATTATAGTGACCAACATTTTGGCGTCGTTTCCGGGGAAGATAGCTATAGATTTAAAAAGCACTTGTGATTTATTTTCTTTAGATAAAAAGAATGCATGAAAGACCCCAAAGACACTAACCCTACAGGTGGCAAGGGAAAAGGAAAAGGAGGAAGAAAGACTTTCATTGACAATATTACATCCAAGTCTGAATCTGCTGCCCAACGACCAAATCTTCAAAAACAGAATTCCCAGCCTTCATTTCGAGCAATTTTTGGAACAGGGAAAGAAGTTTGGAGTCCAGAGACAGTCCAGAAGCCAGTAGGAGACATTGAGGACAGAGCAAGTGCAGCAGGAGAATAGACAGAGGGAGACATGGATGAGTTCAATGAGCGATTGCATCATGAAGAACAGGTAGATCCTGAAGGAGAGGTAAAAGATGAAAATTCTTTTTCTACATTAGGATTTCCTATTGGTGATATCCCTAGAAGAGAAGCCCCCATGAAAAACATCCCACTCTCAGCATTGCCAAATTTTCATGGGTTATCTTCAGAGGATCCTGATGAATTTTTGTTTGAATTTGATATATTATGTAGAAGTTATGATTATGTTTCTAATGCTCAGAAACTAAAGTTATTTCCAACAACACTAAAAGGGAATGCACTAAGATGGTTTATGAGCCTTGGAGGCCATGTGATCACAACTTGGGACCAAATGAAGAAAAAATTTCTGAACAAGTACCAGGACTACTGCAGAACGAGAGAAAAGAGGGAGAAGCTATTTAAAATGATGCAGAAAGAGGACAAGAATCTAGAAGACTTTGTAGAGAGGCTTCAATACAATCTACAAAGATCCAGTCATCCCAATGTAAGTAAGGACATCCTCAAAACTATTCTATTAAAAGGGGTAAGGGATGACTCTCTGGATATGCTGAACATGCTTGGAAAAGGGGACATATCCAAGGAATCATATGATGAAATTGTCAATTTATGCAAAAGATGTTCAAGGGGAGATGCAAGAAACAGATTGAACAACAGGGACACTACATTTTCAAGAGTCCAGAAATCAGCTAGTGGGGGAGCAATAAGAGCTGAGATAGGTAATCTACTTGAAGATTTTAAAACCGAAATGCTGAGCTCTTTTGCCTCACAGATGGATACCCTGCAGATCAAGAAAAAGCAAGCAAAAGAAGTAGCAGCCTTGTCTATCTTTTGCCCTCAATGCAGAGATAAGCACCCAAAAAGAGAATGTCCACTGGACAGGAAACCTATCTGCACTATTTGTGACAAAGATCATGATACCCAAAATTGTCCATCTTTACCAGGGATTAAAGCAGCATTGCAACCAACGGATGAAGAAGCTGAAGCCGTCTATCTAATGACTCAAAGAAGACAATGGAAACCATGAAGACAAGGTATGAACTCTAACATGTCATTTACTAATCGTTGGAATAATTACTCTGCTTTCAATCAAATGAGTTACCCCCCTTACAATCAAATGAAATATACTAATCAAACGAATTACACATCCATGCAACAAACTTACCCACCCATGCAACAAACTTTCCCACCCATGCAACAAAATAACCCACCCTTTGTTGATCCCTCAATGTGGACCTCCTAGCCTCCACAACAACAGCCATATCAGACTCAATGGAATCAGAATTGGAGAGGACAACAACCCCCCTTTCAAAATAAATTACCTCAATTCTCACAACCACTCTCCTTGCCAGCAGGTACTCCTCCAAATAATCAAACGATGAGACCCCAGCTACCTGTGCAACCTAACCCCAACCTGAATAATAAAGTTGTGCAGTGCATTGAAATTTATAACCAGCCCACACTTTCCCTCCTTCCTGCACAATGCAATGATATACATCTTCGATCTGGGAGAGTAGTGGAACCTACCATAGCCGATGTTACCTCCCCTGACAAAGAGGAAACACAAGAGCATGATGCACCTGAAAAGGTACAATCATCTTCCAACAATGCTGCTGAAACAACACCATTTCCCGAGCGTTTAGCCTTGACCAAAATGCCCGAACCCCCAGCCTTTAATCTTTTAGGAGAATTACAGAATTTATATGTCAAAATTCCCCTCTTACAAGCACTCCGCGACGTACCTATCTATGCTAGGACAATGAGATATATCTGTGTCAAAAAGCCTGGTAGGAAAACCAAGGATCCCCTTACAGTCCATGTTATGGGAGATCTGTCTACATTAATGTCAGGCAAGACTCCCCCAGTCAAATATGGCGATCCTGGCCACCCTACCGTTACAGTACAAGTTGGTAAAACAATAATCCCTCGTGTCCTGGTAGACCTAGTCACAACCATCAATATCATGACTTTAGAGACCTTACAACTGTTACAATTACAAGATGAAGTCAGAGAGACCCCCACTATCCTAGAATTGGCTGATCGATCCATAATTAAACCAGAAGGAGTCATTGAAGACCTCAGCATCTCTGTGGAATCCTGGAATTATCCAGTCGATTTTACAGTGTTGCAGCCCAAAACAAAGTTGGGGGGCCACCCTCTAATTCTGGGTAGGCCATGGTTAGCCACAACAGATGCTTTTATAAGCTGTAGATCTGGGTCAATGACAATTTCAAATGGTTATGAAGCAAAGCAGCTTACATTTTATCCTCATGCTACACCCCTGGCTAGTAATGACAATTCCGTTTGGGTAGATTTTGAGGATCAACCTACTCAACCTCTTCTGACTATCGGACAAGCTTTAAGTCTGAAAGACTCTACTGAGGATGAAATCATCAATAATTTTATTTGTGAGCCCTCCTCTGTCACTCCACAAATTCATAATCAATTAACTGCATTGTCGGACTCTAATAATCAAGAAAACCTCAGTACAGAAAGCCCACCTCAAACACCTGAAACCATCTCTTCCAAAAGCATACCGGTTGAAATTGAACCTGGCAAATCATTAAATATAAACCCTCATTTGACATATGCTGAAACACAACAGTTAATGAAGTTACTTTGGGAAAATAAAGAAGCATTCGCATGGGATTACAAAGACATGAAGGGAATCTCCCCTGACCTATGTACTCACAGAATGTATATTAAGGAAGATTGTCGACCAATCTGTCAACCCCAGCGACGAATGAACCCAAACTTAAGAGAAATCCTGAAGGAGGAACTTCAAAAACTGCTTAATGCAGGGTTTATTTATCCTATATCAGACAGTGAATGGGTGTCCCCATTGGCAATAGTTCCAAAAAATAACGGGAAATGGAGAGTGTGTGAAGATTACAGAGCTTTAAATAAAGCCACTTAGAAAGACCACTTTCCACTGCCATTCATTGATCAAGTTTTAGATAGTTTGTCAGGGAAGAAATTTTTCTCATTCTTAGATGGTTTCAGTGGGTACAACTAGATTAAAATTGTACCTCAAGATCAAGATAAAACCACCTTCACCAGCCCTTGGGGAACCTTTTCTTACAGAGTCCTTCCATTTGGACTATGCAATGCACCAGCAACCTTCCAAAGGGCAGTTTTAGGAATTTTTTCTGATATGCTTAATGACACTATGGAAATTTTTATGGATGACTTTATTTCTTATGGTGTTTCTTTTTAGGAAGCACTGGAAAACCTTGAGAAGGTACTTAAAAGATGCATACAATCCCAACTCTCCTTAAGTACAGAAAAATGCCATATGATGATGAGTGAAGGGATAGTGCTTGGACATTTTATCTCATCTCAAGGAATTCAGGTATACCCATCCAAAATACAAGTCATTAAGTAACTTCCTACTCCCAAGACCCAAACAGAAGTAAGAAGATTTCTAGGACATGCTGGATACTACAGAATATTTATTAAGAACTTTTCCAAAATAGCTTCTCCCCTGTTTGTTTTACTGATGAAAAATGTTGAATTTAATTGGACTAATTTCTGTGAAGAATCATTTAGCACACTTAAACATCATCTATCTATAGCTCCTATAATTAGAGGACCTGATTGGACACTCCCCTTTCACATATCCTCTGATGCTTCAGACACTGCTATAGGAGTTGTCTTGGGACAGGAAGAAGATCACCTCCCTTATGCTATATATTTCATCAGCAAGAATATGTCCCCTGCTGAACTCAATTATACAGTCACAGAGAAGGAATTCTTAGCAGTGATTTATGCAATTAATAAATTTAGACATTACATTACTCGCTATTCTACTTTTGTCCATACTGATCACTCAGCTATCAAGTACTTAATGAATAAACCTATCACAAATTCTAGAGTCACCAGATGGCTACTCTTATTGCAGGAATTTGATATCACAATTGTAGATAGACCAGGAAAAGAGAATGTAGTTGTTGATTTCCTTTCTCAATTGACACTTAATGATGATAACCCAGTGGATGATTCCTTTCCTGATGAATATTTATTTGCAGTTTCTGCCCACTCACCTTGGTATGCAGATATTGCTAATTATTTAGTTGCAGGCAAGTTACCATCACACCTATCCTACTGAGAGAAGAAGAGTATTGTTCATCAAAGTGCTCGATATAGTTGGATAAGTGGGTACCTTTTCCATACAGGAGCTGATCAAGAAATCCGAAGGTGTGTTCGAGAAGATGAGGTGTATGATATATTGAAAGCTTGTCATGATGACCCTTGTGGAGGTCATTTTGTTGACAAAAGAACAACATATAAAATTCTCAGGATGGGGTACTATTGGCCCTCACTCTTCAAAGATGCAAGGAAATATGTCAAGGCCTGTGATAGATGCCAAAGAGTAGGCCAACCTAATCATAGAGATGAAATGCCACTAAACCCCCAGGTAGTACTTGAACCATTTGAAAGATGGGCTTTAGATTTCATAGGACCCATCAACCCTCCATCCAATCAAAAAGTTTATATACTGGT
>CBVK0100099323.1:0-10968 GCA_900067695.1 Picea abies
TTCCCTTTGCATGGTTAATTCTTTTAGTGGATATCTTTATAATCATCATGGATAGTGTTTTCCCATAAAAGCATAGACAACAACAGATTAAAATGTGCTAACGTATAGAGATCGTGTGTTAATGTGTTATTACAACGATATGACTGTATTAGTATTGTTGTGTTATTATTGTTGTATTATTACTATTGTACATATAATTACAACGATATTACTGTGTTATATATCATTATATCATTATAGTATTATTATTATATTATATGACAACGATAGTATAACATATATCATTAAGGGATAGCACCATTTTTTACAACAATATCTTTATTATATATATCCTTAGTGTTAACATCTTTATTAGCTCTTTTTGTATAGATAGCAAATATATAGAGCATTAATTTAGACAACAATTATATTTTGGATATGACAACGAATATTAATGGACTGAATTATTATTTTGGGACAACGATAACATCTCTACTAGTTCACTTTTATGGTCACAATTATGATAATAGTAACTTTTATAATAGTTCACTCCTTTGCGCTTAGACATCTTGCTTAATAGATAATGGTTTATGGTTTGATGGCAGGTCGTTTAATAGCTTGCACAATTTAATTAAGTGATGTCACCTTGCGTCTTGTCGATCAATTGTTTGAGTGCATGGGTATAGTCTTCATGTTTGTTGTCAGTTAATTCGGTCTCCTAGCACGTTGGATTTGTCTTGGGTTGTTTGTCTAGATATGTGGTTGCATGAGGGTTACTGTCACGCCTATCACCTTATGACGACATGATTCCTGACGAGGGGATCATCACGTGCCCTGATAGATAGAGGCGAATGATAACCTGGCCGAAGTCTATGCTTTCTGAGGTGGGCGTTGATCATTGTAATTGTTGTTGGTACTAGGTTGTAACGCCTTAAGGCATTGGGCTTTGTGCGACGTAGAGGTTCCTAGTCCTGGTCATCGCAGCCACTATGTCGGGTTGTAGAGGTTGTCCCTTATCTTGTAGGCATTGTCTTGCTTGTGTCGGGCCGGTAGTCATTTTTATCTATATTGTGATTTCACATGATTCGCCCAGTTGCATGATGTGCTAGGATGTTGAGTCGTTGTTGTCTGTTGCTTGATCTGCGTGTGTTTTGTTCGTCATCAAGTTGTGTGATTTAACTATTGTCGTTGTTGCCTCCCTGCCTAAAAAAAAAATTTCTCTTGCTTGCATCGCTCGTATTCATAACGACAGGTTCGTTACATATGGTATCATAGTGGGTTCAACCCTACGTCGTGGATCTCCAGGCTTTCCACTACAGTAAACCCTTGACTAATAACCTAGAGATAAGTAAAAATTTAACGCGCCCATGCGGTGATCTCGATGAGAGGATGCCACAAAGGTTCGCAACGAGTGTCATGGAAGGAGGTGCGATGCCTCTAGAGGTGCCCGCACCCTCGGAGTCTAAACCCCAAGGGGAAGAACAAGTTCTTTTGATGGATTCGTTTGTTGTAAGGGACGATGATGGTATGACAAGGTCCTTCTAGATATTGTTAGAGGCCTTGATTCACCATCTCTAATGAGATGAGGTCGGGACGCCTGTAACCCTGAGGGTCCACGCGCGTCTAGCCAATACTGTTAGTATTCACCGCGAACTTAAGAAGGTAAAATTTCCTAAGTTCTTTGGTGCCCCCGATGACGCAACCGCCAAGGCATGGTGGGAGAATATGGCAATGTGATTTGTGCTTCGTGAATATACCTCCAACACAAAGGTCCACATGGCAGTCTTTCAACCGAAGGGGAACGCTCTTCTATTATGGAAGACGCTCCTGCCACATTTGAAAATGGTCTTTGAAGATGTGTCATGGGAACTATTTAAGGAATGGTTCCAGGAGAGGTATCCTTCTGAGAAATTCGTTGAGCGTTAGCTCAACAAGTTCAACGCCTTGCGACAGGGTGACCGTACGGTGCCCCAGTACGAGACCCATTTTTGGAGCTGCTTCGGTATGCTCTGCACCTTTTACCGAGAAACTTAAGGGCAACAAGTTCGTGTTGGCCTCAATGTTAGGATCCAGCTTCTACTTTGGGTACCAGGAATATTGGACCGAAGAAAGTGTGTTGGAATGTGGGGAGCCACATTACAAGCATGACTACCCAGTGGAGAGGACTGGAGCATCTATATTATCCAGACCCACTACCGTGGGAGTTTTGGTCAAGGCCCATCAGATTCATGCAATGGTGAGTAACCGCCAGGAAGAGCACCAGTCGACTGTGCTCGAGACGTCAGGTACCATCATTGAACAGACCCTTAATATTTTGATATATTTCGGTGCTGTAGAGAGTTTCATTTCTGGGGCAGCGCTAAAAAGAATTAAGGTAAAGATGGTTGAACAGGGTGAGTTTTGATTCGTATAAATGGCTTCGGGAGCCTATCAGAAGGTCATAGGGAAGGTTACGGGCTGTAGCCTTAACCTAGGAGAATTATTCACTAGGGCCAACCTGTACGTCACGATCTTAGGATATTATGATGTCATGATTGGTAGGGACTAGTTAGAATTGCATGAGGCGATACTCAACTATACGACAAAATGATTAAGCTTGGTCGATTAAGGGACAAAGATGCGTGATTGTAGGTTGGAACTAGGGAGTTTCCCTGAGGTTCATCTCTTCCTTACAGCTACGGAAGAGCATGCACAAGCGATGTAATCTTTATGCAATCCTTGCATTAAACGATAAGGGATTAGCGGAAAGTCTAGAACACCTTCTGGTGGTAAGTGAGTTTGCGAACATCTTCCTTGAGGAGTTACCTAAGATGCCTCTGGAGAGGGAATTGAAAATTACCATAGACCTAAAACCAAGGATTGAACCGATAGCAAGAACGCCTTATCGGATGTCGACTTTAGAGTTACAGGAGTTGAAAATGCAACTGAAGGAGTTGTTGGACCTAGGACTCATACGTCCTAGTGTGTCATCATGGGGTGCGCCTGTTACTGTCATTTGAAAGAAGGATGGGTCGTGGAGACTCTTCATTGACTATCGTCTTTTGAGCAAGGCAACAATCAAGAATCAGTATCTGTTGCCAGGGATTGATGATCTATTTGATCAGATGAAAGGCGCAACGGTGTTGTCAAAGATTGACTTGAGAACAAGGTATCACTAGTTATAGATCAAGGAGGATGATGTCCCTAAGACCGCCTTTAAGATGAGGTTTGGACATTACAAGTTTATTGTTTTACCTTTTGGGACTGACAAATGCCCCTGGGGTATTTATGAGTTTGATGAACGGGGTGCTCTACGACTACTTGGACAAGTTCATCTAAGTACTCATTAACGACATTTTGATTTACTCTCAAACGATGGAGGAGGAGGATCAACACTTGCGCTTGGTACTACAATGTCTTCGAGAGAACAAATTGTTTGGGAAATTGTCTAAATACGCGTTTTATCAATTGAAGATTCACTACTTAGGGCATGTCATATCCGACGAGGGTATCGTCGTGGATCCTGCCAAGGTCGAGGCTATTATGGAATGGCCGACGCCAACGAATGTCCCCGAAGTGTGTAGCTTCATGGGTTTAGTGGGATAGTATTGACGGTTCATCGAGGGTTTCTTAGGGATAGCAAATCCGATTACGGAATTGCAGAAGAAGAACAAGAAGTTAGTTTGGACCAAGAAATGCGCGGAATCATTTCGGAGGCTCAAGAATTTGTTGATGATGACATCGATACTAAAGGTCCCTGACATGGATGTAGACTTCTTGGTATGCACTGATGCATCCAAAGAAGGCTTAGGAGGAGTCTTGATGTAAGATGGTCTAGTGATTGCTTACATCTCGAGAAAGTTGAGAAGGCATGAGTAGAACTATGCGACGTATGATTTGGATTTGTTAGCCATTGTTTATGCCTTGAGAGTTTGGAGACACTATGTTATTGGATGGAAATTGAACTAAAAACGGACCACTGTGGACTACAACACATCTTTACGCAAAGTGACTTGAACGCACGACAATGGTGTTGGTCGTAATTGCTTAGCAAGTATGATTTCGAGATTACTTACATAAAGGGAATAATGAATAGAGTGGGGATGCATTGAGTCGGAGACCATGCTTCTTTTCGGTGATGCCTCTTTAGACGAATCTACGTTAAAAGATTGTAACCTTACAGCGCAACGATGATTGGTACAAGGAGGTCAAGGATTTTATCGGACAAAACACAATGATGGTACCAACATTTGAAGGATTTACTATGGAAAACGATGGATCATTGAGATTTAAAGGTTGAATTTACATACCACCCAATGACGGGTTGAGAAGTTTGATCCTAAATGAGGCTCATAGAGTAGTGTGCATGGCTCACCCCAGAGTCACGAAGATGAGGGCAAACCTTAAACCCTTATCCTTCTGGAAAGGAATGAAGGCAAACATAGTCAACTACATGGAAAAATGTCTAGAATATTAGTAGGTGAAGGCTGAACATAGACATCCAACATGATTACTACAACCACACTATTCCTAAATCGAAATGGGAGGGCATTCGATGGATTTCATTGTTGGATTGTCACTAACGGCAAGGAAACATGACTCGATTTTTGTGGTAGTCGACACTCTGATGAAGAGTGCTCATCTTATTCTTGTGCATACAACATATCAGGCACCTGACATAGCTAGAGTTTTCATCAACGAGATTGTGAGGCTACATGGTGTGCCTAAGAGGATTATATTTGATCAAGGATTGATGTTTATTGGACGATTTTGGACTAGTTTCCAAGAGGCCTTGGGAACCCGACTTAACTTTAGTACTATGTATCACCCGGAGACAGATGGGCAGACTGAATGAAAAAACCAAATCTTGGAGGACATGTTGCTCATGTACATGATTGACCAACATAAGCATTGGGAGGGATTCTTTCCACTAGTAGAATTTGCGATAACGACAGTTGTCAAAGCACCATTAAGATGGTGCCTTTCGAGTTTTTTTACGGGTGACCGTGTCAGATGCCCTGAGTTGGGATCGACTTGAGGATAGGATCCTGGTGGGACCGGAAGCGATCCAAGAAATGGAAGATCAAATGCAAACTATAAGACAAAGGATCAAGGAAGCATAGGATTGACAGAAGAGTTATGTCGATACGCATCGTTTCGACCGTAGTTACGATGTTGGCAATTGAGTATTCTGGTAGGTGAAACCGCGTAAGAGTTCGATCAAGTTTGAAAAGGGGAATCGTGAGAGATCATGGAAAAGAGAGGGCCTGTGGCCTAGTTGACTAGACTTGCTTGATTCTTTGAGGTGGATGCTCGATGTTTTTCACGTATCTGTTTTGAGACATTATATTAGTGATCCTACACATGTTTGATTTGAGTACCTTGCAGGTATCGGATGAAGGTGCGTTCACGACAGAGCCAATCCGTATTTTGTACCATTGCATTCGACAACTATGATTTCGAATAGTAGATCAATTCAAGGTCTAGTGGGACAACTATAAGTCCGCACTCGCTAACCTAGGAGGACACATATGATATGCACCAACAATTTCCATTTTTGTTTGATAGATAGACTTATGATACTGTGATACACTTTATTTCAGCATTTATATACTGTGAAACTTCAGGACGAAGTTCAAACCAAGAGGGGGTGTATGTAACATACCACTCCTGTGTGCACTGAGCGAACTTATCCTTGAGGACACTTGCTTGCAAGTGACCCAAATTATTATACTATTGGTCGTTTGATTATGATTACGAGACATTATGGATTGACGATATGTTATTTTGTTGTATTCACATAGACATGTGTTATTGACTGGGCTCTCCCGAGTGTGCAGGAATTTGGACATTGAGGATGCAGAGGCATCGATGAAACCCCTTGGACTCTGGATCGAGTCAGGGAGAGGACTATTGGGTTTGAATGTTATTAATGTGACACATGTACTTATGATTATATGTTATGATGATTGATTATTGTTGTTGACATGATTTGTTGTTGGATGCAGGCTGACGATAGCTTTCCGACCAGACTCACATGTGGAGTAGAGGGGTCACGCAGGACAACGAGAGACTTGAGGTAGAGGTGTGGAAAACAACCCTGCCACAGCCTACTAGCACTCCCGTCGTGGCTCGAATTGTAGGCTAATGATTACCTAGTTCAAGAGGACCCATGATGTTGTGAGGGCAAACTGCGACAATCGCTCATGATGATTCTAAGGGGTGTGCAATAAGGAATGGGCCTTATTCCTTAGAGGTCCTTAGTCTCCCACAAGATCACCTGGTGGAGTATTGACTCTAGGGATTTTTGACATCTATCAACTCAGTTAAGAGGCGAGTGGCACACTTGGAGCACATAGTGCGTCCTGAAGGGCACGTCATGCAAGGAAAACAAAAAGAGGCGAGTGACACCCTTGGAGCATGTAGTGTGTCTTGAAGGGCACATTGCACAAGGAAAAAGGAAAGAGGCGAGTGGCACCCTTGGATAACCTAGTGCATCCTGAAGGGCACGCCACGATTTTAACTGGTAAGTGAATAAACCTAAACGACCTTAAAATGAATGATGTGACAAGTAAGATTTTAAAACATTTTTCCCTAATGAAAATGTTGCCCAACCTAGCCAAATTAAAACCTAGGTATAAGTAGAAAATGTGGTCAAAAATTAATAATAAATAAACATGTAACAAGAAGGGGGTAAGAAATTCAAATTAAATTATTTAAGTCAAATTTTCTTGAAGAATTATAAATTTAAAAAGGGACATGGTTGTTTTATCTATTTTTGCTAGTTTAATTTTAGACAAAAAGAAAAATGGGTAATTGGTTGTTTTTCTACACTTGCTAAATTGATTTTTAGTTAAAAGGGGAAAATAGGGAAACTTAAAAGAAATAAGAAACTAAAGGAAAAAGGGGAAACATAAAGAAAAATCTAATGTCTAACTTAGTAAGGAATCTTGCCTTGGGAACTTGTTATTTTTGAACTCAACTAGGAATTTAGTAAGGTGTAAGTCATTTAAGATTTGTAAGAGAATATTGGGACACAAAGGAGTGTTTTTAGGAATTTTTTTAGGTGGGTGAGGGAAATAGGAATAATTACATAATTAATTAAATTAATGTTTTAGTGCAACTAGGGGATGCGTGACATGTGTACAGTGGAGGTTTTTTTGGGATCAAATTAATGAAAAAATAAATAAATGGGAATTTGGGAAAGAAATCACTTAAAAACTCTATAAAAAGGATGGAGGAGGAGGAGTATGGATCTGATCTTTATGTGTAACATTATGCTGTTGAATTTTTGTCTTGACTGAACTTATCTTGTGGGAGTTGGGATACCCAGCTCAGGTAACGAGTGGTAGCTCGACCTTGTGAGACAAGTTGGGTGCTAGGGGTTCTCTAGTATTGTGTGTGTGGCCCCTTTGTGTCTCGGGGGGCTCAGGGGGAAGAAGAGTACCCCTAGCATTGGCTGGGAAGTACCGATGAGGTCACATTGGTTGGCAAGCGGGAGCTGGACAGAGTGCGTGCAGGACAAGGACTCGAAGCTGTCACATTTGGCTACGATAAGCATGCATTTATTTTTTAATGGTAGATTCATATTGTTCCTGCGATTTCATTAATGTACTTCTATTGTGTAAAGATTATGTTTTACTTAGCATTTTATAATCAATGAACTTAAGCCATTCCAACCTCATGCTCACTGCATTCTGAATTGATTTCCCTTGGTGAACCCAACTTCTGATTGCAAGGACTTCTCTGTGTGAGTTTTCTTGATTTTTATGAAGAGATTATGGTTATTTCCTTTAGTCCCTTATCCCTTTAGTCATTAGTTTGTTCCTGAGTAGTCGGACAGGAGCCAAATCGGCGGTCGTCACTTCGGTGTTTAAAGACCTATAGATTCAAATGCCCTCCTTTTCTGTGCATGGATGATGAGTGAAGGATAATTTTTTCCCAGCTGTTTATTCCTTCTTATCTCTACATTTTTCTCCTTGATTAATCTCTAATCCTTGCGTCCTCTTGTGTTGAGTATCTCCACATTTTTATTGGAATTCTACCCAGCATTCAAAAACGTTTTTATTGGCATTTTACACAGTTTGCATCCACATTTTTATTGGCATTCTACCTAGCATTCAAAAACATTTTTATTGGCATTTTACACAATATGCATCCACATTTTTATTGGCATTCTACCCAGCATTCAAAATGTTTTTATTAGCATTTTACACAGAATGCATCCACGTTTTTATTGGCATTCTACCCAGCATTCAAAAACGTTTTTATTGGCATTTTACACAGCATGCATCCACGTTTTTATTGGCATTCTACCCAGCATTCAAAACGTTTTTATTGGCATTTTACACAAAATGCATCCACATTTTTATTGGCATTCTACCCAACATTAAAAAACGTTTTTATTGGCATTTTACACAGTTTGCATCCACATTTTTATTGGCATTCTACCTAGCATTCAAAAATGTTTTTATTGGCATTTTACATAGTATGCATCCACGTTTTTATTGGCATTCTACCCAACATTCAAAACATTTTTATTGGCATTTTACACAGAATGCATCCACGCTTTTATTGGCATTCTACCCAGCATTCAAAAATGTTTTTATTGGCATTTTACATAGTATGCATCCATGTGTTTATTGGGATAAATCCCAGCCTTTACTCCATGATTTACCCAGCATTTGATTGGTATACTCTTTGTGATTTTAATATTAGAGAAACAAATTAGTGTCCAGAGAAGCGATTTTTAATATTCATTAAACTTATGAATGGGAATAGAACATAATATTTACTTACAACAATTTGATACATATAGTGTGAGTGCGAAAATGATATTTACTGAAAACAATTGATACATACACTGTGACTGCGAAAATAATATTTATTGACAACAATTCTCTACATATAGTGTGATTGCGAAAGTGATATTTATTGACAACAAATTGATACATACAATATGACTGTGAAGGTAATATTTATTGTCAACATTTTGAAACATACAGTGTGACTGTGAAATAATATTATAGACAACGAAATTATTAAATATATAGACAACAAGATTCATTATTTCTTAGAAAACAAAATTATTATATATATAGACAATAAAATTCATTATTTCTTAGACAACAAAATTGTTATATTATAGACATTGTTTTTATCTCTTGTATTCAAAGATAGTGATTTATATATATAATGTGGGTGTGACAGAGATTTAGTATCTAAGGCGTGACCAAAATATAACTATGGACAACAATTTATATGTTCATGTGGCAGCGAATCCCCATTTGATTGTTAGACATTTGACAGTGTTTTATTTAAATGTGTGACAAACGCATAATTCTAGCATTTTTAGCGATAGCAAATTTAATTATACACAGAGATACATATCTATACTGCAAATTTAAAAAATATACATTGGAATGATAGCGTGGTGATTTACAGTTGTGTTGACTGCGTCCTCATCCCATTTATATATTTAGGCATAATTTTTTATAGCAAGGTTATGCATGCCTGCATTTGTTTTTGATAGATCTACATTCATTTAATGATAGGGTTACGATTTTTAATATATATGCAATACACACACACACACACACACATATATATATGCATGCGTTTCAATACTTTTTTAGGCCTGCGTTTCAATATATATGACTGTGTATCAATAGTGTTGACAATGATATACACAACACAATTTGTAATGCTCTATGCCAGATATATTTATATATGATTAACTCCTTTTTTTAGACAGAGAATCGTAGTGTTAATCCTTGTCATTCCCTTTGCATGGTTAATTCTTTTAGTGGATATCTTTATAATCATCATGGATAGCGTTTTCCCATAAAAACGTAGACAACAACGAATTAAAGTGTATTAACGTATAGAGATCATGTGTTAATGTGCTATTACAACGATGTGGTTGTATTAGTATTATTGTGTTATTATTGTTGTATTATTACTGCTATACATATAATTACAATGATATGATTGTGTTACATATCATTACAGTATTATATGACAACGATAGTATAACATATATCATTATTATATATCATTAAGGGATAGCACCATCTTTTACGGCAATATCTTTATTATATATATCCTTAGTGTTAATATATTTATTAGCTCTTTTTGTATAGATAGCGAATATATAGAGCATTAATTTAGACAACAATTATATTTTGGATATGACAACGAATATTAATGGACCGAATTATTATTTTGGGACAACGATAANNTTATTTTGGGACAACGATAACATCTCTACTAGTTCACTTTTATGGTCACATTTATGATAATAGTAACTTTTATAATAGTTCACTCCTTCGTGCTTAGACACCTTGCTTAACAGATAATGGTTTATGGTTTTATGGCAAGTCATTTAATAGCTTGTGCAATTTAATTGAGTGATGTCACCTTGTGTCTTGTCGACTGGTTGCTTGAGTGCGTGGGTATAGTCTTCATGTGTGTTGTCAGTTAATTCGGTCTCCTAGCGTGTTGGATTTGTCTTGGGTTGTTTGTCTAGATATGTGGTTGCGTGAGGGTTATTGTCACGCCTATCACCTTTTGATGACATGATTCCTAATGAGGGGATCATTGCGTGCCCTGATAGATAGAGGCAAATGATAACCTGACCGGAGTTTGTGCTTTCCGAGGTGGACATTGATCGTTGTAATTGTTATTGGTACTAGGTTATAAATCCTTAAGGCGTTGGGATTTGCGCGATGTGGAGGTTCCTAGTCCTGGCCGTCCCAGCCACCGTGTCGAGTTGTTGAGGTTGTCCCTTAGCTTGTAGGCGTTGCCTTTCTTGTGTCGGGTGGGTAGTCATTTTTATTTGTATTGTGATTATCACATGATTCACCCAATTGCATGATGTGCTAGGATGTTGAGTGGTTGTTGTATGTTTCTTGATCTACATGCGTTGCATTCATCATCAAGTTGTGTGATTTAACTGTTGTCATCGTTGCCTCCCTGCCTAAAAAAAAAAAAAAAAATTCTCTTGCTTGC
>CBVK0100099323.1:10977-26191 GCA_900067695.1 Picea abies
AAAAAAAAAAAAAAAAATTCTCTTGCTTGCGTCGCTCGTAGTCATAATGACGAGGTCGTTACACATAACCACATCTCAGAGTTTTCCTAGCCAACTTGCTCTAGATCCCTAATAAAAGAATGGCACAACTCGATGAACTGAGAATAGTGAAGGGGGGTATAATCGTTGGGTTAGTAGGTTAAGAGGAACACAAGATTATGGTTGGAACTACTATTGGAGTTGTGAAATTACATAATTTTATTTTTCTAAGTATTGTGATGTAAATCTATATATGTATTTCGACATAGTGTTGTGCATCGAGGACGATGCACAATCATAGGGGAGGGGGAATGTGATGTCCCACTATAATCCCTAATTTAATTAATGTTTAACATAGATATAATGTATGGTTGTGGCCAAGTGATGTATATGTGAATTTTATTTCTAAATTTTAATAAATAAAATTTGATGCTAGTTGTTGAGGGACATGGATAGATATGGGGGTTGATTAATCCACAAGAGAGGGGAATGTCTAGGAGTGTCTAAGAAGGGGTCTAAAGGCGAAATTATTTATGGGTATTAATTCAAACCCACTTTCCTGAATTTTATTATCATTGGGGACAAGCTTGTAATTTTAGGTTTCAGTGTATGAGAACTCAATCATTGAATGCATGTAAGAGGGTGGGTGTGAGGAGTCATATCCCATAGTTATTGCAAGTATGGGGATGAAGTACAATCATCTTAGGGAAGAGTGTGAGTAAAGAAAACAAGAAAAAACAGAGGAAATTTATATGGGAGAACAAATAATTTTAAACAATCATGTTTTGCATGAACAACAAGAAGAGAACATGAAAGAAAGGCATTGGAGATGGAGCAACAATGGAGCGATAATTCTGGAGCAATTTTGGAGTTGTTGAAGATTGAATAAGCAAGTTTTCAAGCTTGGAGAAGAACCAGGTTGTTAGGCCTAAAAAGCGAACTTATGTGCAAGTTGCACTGTAACAATTGATTGATGTTGTTTTACTGGTAGTTTTCCTAGCAATGAGTTCCCTTGAGTTCCCAGTAGTGAGATTCTTGGTTACATGTGCTAGAGAGACCCTGATAAACAAATGAGATTCCTGATGGACCGAAAGAAGTGAAGGGGTACATTCCTTGGTTTGGGCATGTCAAGAGGGAGAGAGCTGGTGGAAATCGAGATAGTTGTAGGAGAATGTCAGTTTGGCTTGTGGGATTATTTAAGTTGTGAGTGGACAATGAGAGACACCCTCTTTTGTGGATTCCTAGCCCCAACTTGGGGGTAACTTGTTGTTCATATCTGGAACAACAAGTCTATGATTGGGTGGAATGTTCGTCCCAAGCAATTGGTTGCATAACCATTTAAAGAAAAGAAGTGTTTAATTTGTTTTATATGTTGCATTACGAGTTTTAATTGATGTGCATTAGCTTTGTGATTGATAATGATTTATATGATGTTGTAAATGAGTTTATTAGTTGCATTCATGTCATTTTAGTATGTTGTAGCTGCATATAGTTATGGGTATTAAAAATTGTCAAGTCTGTGTATAATTAGTAGCTAGTAAAGTACATGTTAGCATAAATTTTATTTTTATGTGTATTCCACTGAGTAATGTTCCTTAGTCAAGCCGGGGGATGTTAAAACTTGAATGGTTTCTATAGAATCTCCTACCTCCTTTGTTTTCCTCTCAAAATACGACTCCTACATGTTTTACTCAACTATGGAACACGTACAATGCTAATTATTGGAGCCCATTTTATTCCTAATGACCCGATGTTTAACATAACTCGATAATTTTCCAGGCTTAGGGTTTTTGCATCCTCAACCCTCAATTGACGATAAGGTTTTGGAACTTTTACAATTTTCTTGAAAATCCACACATGTCTAGCCCCATATGCATGAGTAATTGGGCTCACATGGCATACACTCGTACCATAATGGTCAACAAGGTAAGTCAACTTGTGGGAGGCTAATCCAAAATAGATTCAGACTGAAGAGTGGATAAGACTCAGTACTTGCAACACAGATTGGCAATCATAATGTGTTATGTAATCCATGTAAAACAATGTAAAACAATGCAAGTTGATGTGGAATAAGTTAGTGAGCATCTAAGAGAAAAGTTAAAGAATAATAATTAAAATGACAACAAAACAGATATGATAGAAGGCTAAGGAATGAGAAGTGAAGAGCCATTGTTGTTGGCCTTCCCTTACCCCTAGGTCTCCCTACTTCTTCACTCCCACTAGAACTCAAAGGGATTTTGGCCAAGGAGGAAAGGAACATTGTAAAAACTGGAAGACTTGCAAAAGAAGAATATTGAGCACCATTTGACTGGTTTTCCCAAGTTGAGTTTTAGGGTTAAAAATCATGTCTCACTGAGTTTTTTTTGTTGATGCACGTGTTGAGAAAATGACTTGTTTAAATTCATTCATGCATTGTTGTTTGTTGCTAGAATGTTGACCATGAACCATATTCATGAGGAGAGACCCCAACCAATTGTTATTGTTGTCCAAAATGCAATGCGTGAACCCTAGTTTGAGAAGAGAGACCCCTCCCCACAAATTGTTCTCTCAATGTCAATGTGACCACAAGTTGTTTTGCAAGATGGTGACCTTTTCTGATCACTCACCGTAGTGAGGAGATACCCATGCGTTCTTTGAAGTTGTCTTCAATCTTGAGCAATGTTGCTTTGTTTCCCCACGTCTAGATATTATTAATTAATGCTCCCATGAATTGTTCTTTTTGTCAACAATGTGCCCACATCTTATTTTTTTTCTTTCACAAATCCCATGACAAACCCTAGTGATCACTACCATCCACATAGCATTTTGTTTGTTGGTTATAAGTGTGCATGTAATCCATAGTGTGTGGGGAGACCCACATTCATTGTAGTATCCATTGTGGGTTTTCCCACCATCTATAGTGCTTGGAGAAACCATACCACAATCCACCCATTTGGCTACTCGTCTGCTTGCTATCCCCCAACGAAAGGAAAGAACACATGATGGAAAAAAAAACCTTGATTTCCTCATTCACTCACCAGACTTGGCATTGAGCACCCACCTTCAACGTTGGAGCATTCCCTCTCTAGACACACCTTCCATGACCATTTTGGGATGTTGAACCCTTTCAAGAAATAGCCACTATCAACCCGAGAGATTCCATTGATTATGTGCTAGACATATGTTTGGGCTTGGCATCATATACATTACAAAAGCATTTGCGTTGATTGACGTTTGTAAACTGAGAACATCAATGAAAGCTATTGCAACAAGCAAAACGTCTTGCATTTATTTTTTTGTGTTGTCCACCCTCGTAAGCTTCGAGAGCCATGTACCACTTCTAGGAAGTGTTTTGGACTATGTGGTGATTTGATTGCACCAACCACCACATGTATGGAGAGGAGCTTGGGATGAGGCCATCTAATAGATCACTTTATGTGTTGGCTATATTGAAAGTTATCTTGTTATGGATTTTCATAGTTAAAAGGTGATAACACCTTGAGCGCACCCATTCTAATGGGCATGGTGCACTGTGTGATGGGAATTAAAAAAAAGGACAACGCTAGTTCGAACTTATGTCTCTAGAGTAGTGTGTAGACCAGTCAAAGTACCATAGTGTATTAGATGAAAGACACAATTAGTTGTTGAAAGGGATGTCCAAGAACCAAACCAAGGTTCCCAATTCCATTGCCACCTAATTGAAGAGTGGTTGTAAGACTAGTCTAGGAAGATTGGAGTGCAAAAATCTCGGTGCAGGGCATAAGACTAATGCTTGTTAGCCTCCAAGAGACTAAGAACCATATGCACAACTCAGAGACGAATTGATGTAAGAGAAAATAAGATAATTCCGCACATGTATCTATGTTGGTGAAGCTAGTGGGATATGAGCCCCACAATTACGGATAATATGGTATTAGAGAATTTACATCCTCGACCGATACAATGCTTCTAGAAATGTGAACAAAATATTGTAGATCGCAACATGGGCAAAGAAAATAAAGAAAAGTTGGAAGAATTAAGGGCCGACTGTTATAGCAAGATTTGCCTCACCATTGCTATCTTGCACAGAGGGCCTTTTTCCATTTCCCTGTGCAGACTTATCATCCATTTTTTATGAATCCAGAGCCAAAAATATACATTTTTCCACATATATGCTCCCTATCAGTTATACAAGACGCGTATATGCTTGTTGCTCCACTACAACTCGCATATATCGAGATTTGAGCCAAAAAATACAAAATGAGGTCGGGTTTCCATGTCACGACAGAAGATCTATGATCCTTGGCCTTCCATATACTGGAAATGTTCTGACTTGGTTGCATTCTTAAGGCTATAAGAGCACAATTTCGAGCTATGGAAAAAAAGAGAGAAAGCATTCAACTTTGAGAGCAAAGTTACTCTGGAGAAATTACTTCATATTGAGTCTGCATCCCTTTGTCCCTCAAGTCTGAACACAGTTTTCAACTCCCAAGCTCTTTCCCTATTGTTGAGAGGACCCCATTGCCTCTTTTCCATGAGCTTGCCTTTGGTGGAGGATTGAAGTGGTGGAGACCCAATTGGAAGGAACTTGGTTTCTTGGTTTTGAACCGTGCCAACACAGAAGTCTATAATGTTGTCACTTCTGTTGATCAATTATTAATAGAAATACTCCTTTCCCGTCCTATTGGTATCTTGAAAATATATGATTATCATCCATGGGCGTGTTTGTAATGTTTATTAATGGATTATGCTATCTGATGTTCTAACCCCTTTTATATTATCACTATGTACTTGCTCTGCTTGTTTGTTGAGAACTTCTTGCAAGTATAAAGCTTTGGGTCAAAGTTCTCAATGGTGGAACATCATCAAACGTTGGATCGAGGTAGGCCTCTTCCTTGTATTGCGCATTAGTTTATATAGCATATGTCGGAATTGAGTTGATTTCTGCAGTCATACCTGTCTGTTGTGGTGTACCCTTGGCCATAGAGAGTTTTTCCCTTGTAACAGAAATGGCGACTCCACTGGGGATAGATATTCCTTCTAAGGGTTGAAGTACTTTTTCTTCTTACATTGCTCTTTTTCCTTTGTATTTCTTGTCGTATCACTGATTGACAGGTTCTGTTCACTCTGAGTCTTAGTTTTCAGCTTTTTGTCCTTGCCTAGCCTTGTTTTAAAGCATATACACCCCTTTTGCCTTGGCAGTCATGTATACACGCTTGTTGTCTCACTGCAAGAAGCGTATATACGCTCTGTTCTCCTGAACAGTCGCATATACCACTTCCCCTTGCTTGTTTGCTTGGTTTAGTGACAGCTGGGTGAGATTTGAAAATTGCTGAACCTTCTTAGGTCTCTGTAGTGCCTATTGAGATTATCTGGGATGACATCAAACTTGTTTGGAGTTGAATTTTTGGGCAGAGTATTTCTCTTTGTTTTCCATTTTTTATTTTTCCTTGTTACCTGGGTTGTTTGCTTGGCTGCTTGGTGTTCTGCTCGAGTTATTTCTTTTATACACAATAGAATTTATATATCAGGTTTCTCATCAGTCCATGTATTTTCTTTTTAGTATATTGAAAATACAAAAAAATAGGCATTTTGCATTGGTTGGAATTTTAGTCTTGGAATGTTTATCATTAGCTTAGCACATTTAGTGAAAGGTTGCATTTTACTTCTGAATTGCAGAGTTGAAATTGGAGACTGCACTGTTCTTATTTAGCATATCATTCATTGAAAAGTTAAATATAGACTTTGCATTATATCAGTATTTATTTTCTTGCAGAGTCATAACACCATGAGTTTCACTTCCATACCTTTTTGAGTAACCATGGCCAATAAAATTTACGCTTTAAACTAAAATTGATTAGTCACAATTTTATTTTTTTAGGGTGCACGAACTAGCCTAGGATTTAGTGCCTTGGAATAGGATCTTGTGAGTAAACTTCTCCAAGGTAATTAAATCAACATATGTGTTTGAGACAGGGAGTTGAGAAGTCCATTGTATAATTGGTAATATCAGGAGGCTCCACTCACATCGGAGTTAATCACGAGGTCGCGCGAAGTTAGTTGAAGGGATAACCCCTGGATACTCACCTAGCGTTAGAGATATTTCTGTGGATTTATTCGTATTTGGGGATCTTGCTAGTACCCATACCTCTGTGAGAGGCGGTGCTTTCAAGGTTTCGGGCTTTGCTACCCTACCCATATGGTGATTCGGACTTACGACTGCTCGCTTGTGCATCGGTTATACAGTGGTTTATTAGTTTCTTGACTTAGGTATCTCATAGGTTACTTGCAGGGTTTATTCTGCTTGTATCCTGAATTAGATAGGGGTTGGAACACACATAGCCTTTATGGAGGATTACCTCTCTGGGGGGATCTGACCGACTGGTTGTTAAGCCTACGAGGGCCCTTATAACTGATTCTGTTACCTCCAAACTTTAGCAGGGAGTCTCAGGTCCCTCTTGGATGAGACATACCTTCTTTAGCGAGGGAGGCCACTCAGCCACTTTAGCCCATTTGCATGCATATTGACCGTTTGACCATTTTGGTATGCTCTTTGACTACTAGTTGGCCTTAGGATATATTTTTATTCATTGGAGAGTCATAAGTCATCGTGGAGTTGGACCAACTTCCTCACAGGTCCCGTCAGTTGTTACAGTTACCACCAGTTTTCGAGTTCTTGCCTTCTAAAAGGTGTAGAGTTATCGAGAGTGGTACACACACATCCACTTTTCAGACTTGTGGTTCCACAAGGATGAGTACCGAGTCTAGTCTTCAGAACACTGGGAGTTCTTCAACTCCCAATCCTACTATAGTTAATGGCACCCCTTCGACACCTGCAACCGCTACAGTTGCAGTGTTGGAGGCTTATACTAGTACTATGGCTCAGCCGGTAGTTAATGCTTCCTCTCTTGCATCAAAACCTTTTGGGGGTTTCAGTCACTCGCCGAGTTACAATGTTTAGACCATCCCCATGGCTTCTAGTCCATTTTCTTATGGTATGCCTAACTTCACTTCGTAGTTTTCAACTACCATCCCAAATGTTGGCCCTATTTCTAGCTTTGGACTTGGGGGCACTACACCTCCTCACACTCCTTTCCCATTTGGTGGTTCTCATATACCCCAAGCGAATCCTAATGTGGGAGGTGTCCCTATTCATAACCTCGGGTCTAACCCTTCTATGGCTGGATCGAACAACCCAGTTGGTGGACCAGTTTCTCCCTATATCCCTATCCCCTTGGTGTCGATTCCGACCAATACTTTTGGCATGACAAATCCTCTTCAATCCTCCGGTTTCCCACCTGGAGGAGGTCAATCTTACACTTTGGGAACTTCCCAACCTAGATCTAATCCAGTTGGGGGAAATTTAACAACCCTCGGCTTGGATCTAATCCAACTGGGGGCAACTTTCATAACCCTTATCAGAAAATTCTTGTTGGAATGATGCCCAATCCATCTTTTATGAATTAGCCCGGAGGAGGGTCTTTTAACCCCAGACAAGGTTTTGGTTCTTACCAGAATTCTGGATGGAATGTAGTTCCTAACACACAATATTTCGTGGGAGGATGGGGCCAGGTGTCACAACCTCGTATTCCCTTTCTAGCCATGCTTAATTTGCCAGATTTGTCTAAACTTATGAATGACCCGGTGAGTCATGATCCCACATGGCCCCCTGTCCCTACCAAACTTCTATCAGGCATTCCAAAGTTTGAAGGGGCGAGGAACTTGGTGACCACGTCACTACTTTTCACCTTTGGTGCTCATCGAATTCCTTGAATCATGATTCTATTAGATTACGATTGTTTCAGCGCACTCTCATTGGAGTCACGTCGCAATGGTACATTGAGCTACCTAGGGGGACATATGGATCTTTTCATCAGTTGGTGCTAGCCTTTCTCAACCAATTTCAACTACCCATTCGTTATGATGTTGGCCTTGAACTTTTGTCGACTTTATGCCAGGGTACCGACACTCACATCTCAGACCATATCCAGGAATGGCATAGGCGAAGGTGGTTGGTTAAGACTCTTATTGATCCGTAGGATCTTTTAATGACTTATGGTTGAGTTTTAATTTTGCATGCGTTAATTAACCATTTGAGAAACTTAGTGAAAGAATGAGGAAAGAAGAGGAATTAAGACAGTCATATACACATATGTAGATCTGAAATGAAATAATAGACATCAAACCATAACACGCAGATTGATAACGGAGTTCGGCACAACTTTGCCTACGTCTCCGGGCCTTTTCTCTGTGGGGGAGGCTTCTTTATTTCTGTTCAAATGCTCAAAAGTACATTGTTGCAATGCCAAATGGCTACAAGACTGATCTGGCCATGTTCTTCCAGATCTCCAAAACCATGCAAAGAAAACGGCACGCAAAACGAACGTCCGGAGCTCCCAGAAATGATCCGACAGCATCTCCTCCTCAAAAGCTTCTCTGCATCAAAATGGCTTTAGCTTGGTTTCCCTTCAGCATCATTCTGCTCTGAATGCCCTCAATGTTGTCCCCATGGCCTCAAATAGGCCTTGGTTATATAGCTGGGAAGGTAGTTGCTCATCTCCAACTTCCTCCAAGAAGTTAGGCTCCAAAACTACCCAATAACTCCCAAAAATGGATTAATTACATTAAAAATGGGCTAAACAATAATTAAAACCCAAAATCAGTTAAAAAAACCCACTTTATAACTAAATTTGGGCCTAGCCCCCAAGCCCTGGCGCGCGCCCCTCTTGGCAAGGTCTTATGGACCATATGGCCAAGCACTAGCCCAAAGGGCTAAGCGCTGGCCCCTGTCCCACTAGCTCTCGGTCTCGTGGCAAATGTAATAAACCCATGGCTTAAACAAAACCTCCCGTGCACATTTTTATAGCATGGTCATATGTTAATGTAAAACCACGGGCCAGGGCTAAGCCCCAACCCGACCCCTGCACCAACATACACATGATCAAACTTAAATACATTTTGTATCATATGACTGTCAAGAAACATAACATGGCGCATTGGTTAGTTGGACTTTGATAAGGCTTTGGTAAATGGGGAGGTCACCAGTTCGAATCCGGTCAACTCCAAAAAATTTTGATTAACAAACCAAAACCAAATAGACAAATACCAGGGTGCCACGTGGCAGCCCGTGATTGGGCCACGTGGCACCCAATCACTTGACCAAATAATTGCCACGTGTCGCAATGTGATTCGTCAAAATCTGCCAAGTCACCTTGCCACGTCAGCCCTGTCGTACGGCTCTGTAACCTGCCATGTCATCTGTGCCACATCATCATACGATTGCCACGTCAGATGTCGATGTCATCCGTGCCACGTGTCACCCTTCCAGTGGTGACACGTGTCACCTCCGGATAGGTCCACCCGTATGCCAAAATGTCCAAAACTGCCTGCCACATGCCACTACCTGAGGCTGTCACATGTCGCCTGTATGAACCTACCACATGTCATCTGTACGGACATGCCATGTCAGCGTCCGTACGGACTGTACGGACTGCACAGTCAGTAAAAAATTTTTTTTTGCCTGTTTGACTTTTCGGACAGAATGCGATATCTTCTCCATACGGAGCCCGTTTGACAAAGTAAATAGACCACCGGAATCAAGAAGATGAGACGGACGCAATGGCATAGGTTTCGTCGCATTCCAAGCACTTTCATTTTTTAGCATTTTTCAAGCCCTGTCAGGCTTCTGGATCCGATTTTGGATCACTTATACCCCCGACCTTTCTTCTAGAATGGTTCCTAAAGTCTTTACACACTCCTATTTCAAAGGACGTTGCTACTTCTGGGGTCTTCAACGAGGAAGAAGCTATCCTTAGAGGCCAACAATTTGATTTGACATATGCTTAGTCTGGGATGTTATGCCACCTTCTTCCAATTGCACTGCGAACAAATCACAATCCTAAACAAACTCTCAGACCTCGTGCCGATGGAATTGTAGGGTCCGCCAATGTAAAATCCATAAACTCGGCAAGGAAGTTTGCTGGAGGGCCAGCTTCATTTGGATCCTCCAAACCCACCATATCGACGGACGTACATTCCGTGCAATCATCGAAGAACCCAAATGGTGACCAGCAACTAGATGGGAATAAAAGAAAAGGCTAAAATAATCGTAAGGGTGGGAAGAATAATAATAAACCCAAGGACAAAGATAATAATGGGAAAAAGAATGATAATGCTGGAGAGGGAAAGAAAGAGAAACGTAAGGTGAAGTTTCCGTGTAAACTTTGTACCGATGACCACCTTACACACTTATGCCCCAAACTTGTAGAGGTTGCGAGGCTTTTAAATCTACCGCCTTTCGTGCTGACGAATCCATTCCCACACAATCAACACTTAGCCTCGAACTCTTCGAACATCGCAAATGCATCTGGTGGAAGTCAAAACCCACCGTCGCAAGATGGCGATCGTGTTTGCATCAATATGGTCGACACAAAAATTGATATAGCCACCCGCTCTCGAGATCATAGCTCTTCAAAAGCTAGTACCAGCCTAGAAGCTCCTCCTCCACCCTCGGAGACGAACTTACAGATCGAGAAACCAGAGCCACCACCTCGTATTCCAAAAGGAGTACTTAAGCGCTCTACCCACAACCCTAATGCTAGAGCCGCCCAGAACTACTCTATTTTTGAAGATCTAGGTCAAACCCCTTGTGATATGTCAGCTTTGGAGGTACTCCAGACGTGTCCATCACAGAGGAATGCCTTACTCACTGCCTTAGGAGCTCTAGAACCTAGTGGCTCGAAAGTTATCAAGTTTGATGTCACGGACGTGAAGCCTTGCTTACCCTACCATTTAGCTTTTCAAATCCACATGGAGTATTCCAAGTATACTATCAAACGAGTGGTCGTTGATGAAGGAGCTGCCACTTGCGTGATGTCTCTGCTCTGTTGGAAAGCTATCGATTCTTTGACCCTTTCCAAGTCATCGAACATGTTGACTACATTTGACGGTCATTCCTTCTGCCCTCATGGTATCCTCCCCGCCTTTCCAGTCCAGTTAGGTGGGAAGATGGTAGAGGTGGAAGTAGAGGTAGTTGATGCACCTCTCGATTATAACTTGTTACTAGGTCGCAATCAGACCTATGCTATGGTCGTTGTCATATCGTCTGTTTCCCATGTACTTTGTTTTCCTCATCAGGGGGAGATCATGATGATCGACCAATTATCCTTTGCGTACTCTAGTCCTAATGCATATGTTGGAATGTCGATCCCTATGATCGACAACTCTCAGCCGGCAACTGAGAATATCAGCGTCGGAATGTATTCTTCCCTCATGGGTACTTTTGACTTCTCGACACCGATTCATCACGTTTACGCCATGACTAGTAGGCCTGCTTCAACCGGAAGGTCCATACCTTTTTGCACTTCCTATTTTAGTGATCCATGGACCCTACCTTCTCCGACTTCATCAGGTGAAGGACGGTTGCACACTGGCATGGCTATGCCACTATCGACAACGGAGATTGCATATCAAGCCATTCTTGACTCCTCTGTCGATCCCGATCCTGTTACCTCGTAGACGGATGAGGAGGATCCCATTCTTAGGCTTGTATAGGCCACCTCGTTATCTTGTTCACATGATTTCTTAAATGAGACTTTGCCTTCGGACGAAGCCATCCTCGAAGCCATGAATGGTTCTAAGAGACCTTGGGATGACATGCATCATCGATCTTATTTTCTCCCAAGTCTTGAAAGAATCAAGCAAGATGATTTTCTATCTACCTTAAGTGAGATAGTCAGTCATGTCATAGTTCCACTTGATACGCACAACATTTATGCTAAAGGAAATATGACGAGTATTTCTCCTACCATCCCAATCGATATCTCTCGTACCCCTAGCAAGATTAAGAACGTAAATTTAGGTGCAGATTGTTCGCCAGAAGAGATTATGATCTACACCGACCTCTTCAAAGAATTTTGAGATGTATTTGCTTGGTCATATGAAGAGATGCCAGGGACCGACCCTCATATTGTCGAACATGAGATTAGGACTTATCTGAATGCTAAACTGTTTGACAACATCTTAGAGTTGTTAATCCTAGGAAGGCCCCCGCTATTAAGGCAGAGGTGGAGAAGCTACTTAATGTTGACTTCATCTACCCGGTTCCCTTAATTGAATGGGTATCCAACCCTGTTCTTGTGAATAAAAAGCAAGGAATCATCCGTGTGTGTATGGATTTTCGTGACCTGAACAAGGCTTGTTCTAAAGATAACTTCCCCGCACCATTCATTGATCAGATTCTCTATGAGTGTGCGGGAAGCAAAATATTTTCCTTTAAGGATGGATTTTCAGGATATAACCAAATCCAGATCAAACCTGAGGACCAACACAAGATGACATTTATATGTCCTTGGGGTACTTTTGCATCCCAAGAAATGCCTTTTGACTTGAAAAATGCTAGAGCAACCTTCCAATGCACCATGACTTTCGCTTTTCACGATCTCAAGCACATAGTCGAAGCTTACCTCAATGATCTTGCTGCACACTCTCGCAAGAGAGTGGATCATGTTACACACCTTCAACTAGTTTTTGAAAGATGTCGTTACTATAGAATCTGATTAAACCCTCACAAATGCATCTTTTGTGTTAACTCTGGCCGTCTCTTAGGATTCCTAGTTTCCGAGACCAGGATCATGGTAGATCCTCTTAAGGTTGAGGAAATACTTCAATTGCCTCCCCCGTGCATGATTAGACAACTTCAAGGTTTACAAGGGAAAGATAACTTTCTACATCGGTTTATAGTGAATTATGCCAATATCACTAAGGGTTTCATGTGCCTATTGAAGAAAGACACTCCTTTTATCTGGGATGAGTGAGCCCAGGAGTCTTTTGATGCTTTAAAGAAAGCCTTAGTATCGGCCCCTTTATTGAAATCTCCTGATTACAGTAGAGATTACTTGTTGTATATTGCCGCGTCTCAAGAGACGATTGGTATGGTTCTAGTTCAGGAAGATGATGAGCTCCATGAGCACGTCATCTACTATCTTAGTCGGAATTTAGTTAGACCTGAGCGTAATTACTCTCACGTTGAAAAGCTAGCTTTGGCTGTCGTTCACACAGTCCAACATTTACGACACTATATATTGCTTTGCAAGACTACTGTGGTTGTCGATGTCAATCTGTTTCAATATGTCCTTACTAGGCATATCATAGGCAGGAAATATAATAAATGGATTGTCATCTTGCAAGAATTTGATCTCGACTTTGCTTTGGCCAAGTCCAAAAAATCAGTAGATTTTGCAGAGTTAATATTTGATTTTCCACGATTAGATGAGGACGTTATCCATGTTGATTCGTTTGCAGATGAACACATTTTTCTTGTCTCGTCGTCTGACCCCTGGTATGGAAACATTGTTTTATATCTTCAAACCTTGAAGTTCACTCAGCATCTCTCGCGAGATGATCGACGACGTGTTAGATACCAAGCCAAAAAGTATACCATCGTTGGTGACACTTTGTATCGCCGAGGAATAGATACTATATTACTCTGTTGCTTAACTCATGAGGAATCTGAGCCAGTCCTAAATGATTGCCACAAAGGGCCTTGTGGTGGTCATCTATCCGAGCTTGCGACAACCCAAAAAATCCTGTGAGCCGATTATTTCTGGCCCACCATCTTTAAAGATTGCATTGAAGCGATTAAGAAATGTCACCCCTGCTAGGTGTTCACTCGAAAAATGTGTTCACACCCAGCCCCCCTTCACCCAGTCATTACCGTCGGTCCCTTCACCAATTGGGGGGTAGATTTCATCAATTGCAACCCAACTTCAGCTGGGGGGCATCAACACATTATCATGGTTGTCGACTACTTTACCAAGTGGGTCTAAGCCATGCCTACAGTAAAATTCGATGGGAAGATTGCAGCCTTCTTCATGTTCAACCAAATTATTGCCTGGTTCGGTATCCCGAGTGAGATTATCACCGATCATGGCAGTCACTTTCAGAATGAAATGATGGTAGAACTAGCATCCAAGATGGGGTTTAGACATGGTCACTCATCTCCTTATTCCCCCAGGAAAATGGGCAAGTAGAGGCCGTTAACAAGTCTCTCAAGACCATTTTGCAAAAAACTGTTAGCTGGAGTAATTCTGATTGCCACATCATGCTATATCCCGCACTTTTGGCATACCGAACCTCGGTCAAGACTGCCACCAGTTTTTCCCCTTTTCAGTTAGTACACAATGTGGAGTCGATACTTCCTGTTGAATGTGAAATCCCTTCTCTCAATTTGGCAGTCGAGCTCCTACCTAACACTTCAGATTTAGAGCGACGCCTCGTGCACCTAGAGAGTCTTGACAAGCAGCGTCGAGACGCCTTTACGGCTATCAAAGCAAACAAGAAACGTGTCAACGTTCAGTACGACAAGTCTATCTGTCCCCGGTTGTATGCTGAGGGTGACTTGGTCCTCTTGTATGACCAAGCCAAAGAACCACTAGGTGTAGGCAAGTTTAAACCCATGTGGCACAGTCCTTATATCATGCGACGTGTTCTAGAAAAAGGATCCTACGAGTTGGAAGATTATGACGGGAATAAACTGGCCGAGCCCATAAATGGGCTCTACTTGAAAAGGTATTACGCTTGAGCCATAGGCTTGGGCGAAACCCTTTGTATACTAATGTAAATTTGGTGAATATACATCTTTTTAACCTTTTCTTTTTGTCTTTGGCTTGCTTATTGAGTTTTCCCTTTTAGTTGACAGATGTCAGCGAAGTCTTCGGTCTACCTAGGATTCGTAGATGGAGCCAGTTGTCATACACGAAACTTGGCTTCTGCCGCTTGGGTGATTTACTCACCCGAGGGTCCGCTGGTGTCTTTAGGTGGCGTATGCCTAGGGCCATCCATGAACAATGTGGTCAAATATAGAGCCATCATAGAACTTTTGCGCGATGCCATCTCACATGGTATTCACTCTCTAGAGGTTCGCCTGGATTCTCATTTACTAGTATGTCAGATGAACGACTGTTACTGTGTGTGTGATCCTACATTACTCCGTTGATTCCTATGAGCACGTCTTTTAGAATGACAATTTGATTTTATTACATATTTTCACATCCCTAGAAGTTTTAATCATGTATTCGATGCCTATGCTAATTATGTTTTAGATTGGCATTTGTCACATTAATAAAGTAAAGAAAACCATTAAATCAATATAAAATTGTAAGATATGAGTAAAGCTGAAGATCCCTCTTTATATATTTCAAAAATATATGGTGTTTATATTACAAAATTGGGGCTAAAA